>SOPF01025333.1:0-22310 GCA_012979155.1 Hypericum perforatum | reverse complement strand
TTTTTCCCAGTTTATTTGTATTTGAACCATGTCCAAAATAAGAACGAGCTCTAATCGGCATCACCACTATTAACCCTTGCTCACACAACCACAAAATGATGGAGCAGCTTAGAGCAAATTGGAAAAATGTGGCACGCAAGGGTCGTTAAGAATGTCTGAATAGAGTACGGTGTGTGCATTAGAGGATTTTTTAAGTTCTATGCGGGTTGAATTGATCATTATTTTTAACAGTATGGACGGTGATTTATTTAATTTTTGCAAAAAATGTAAGTTATATCATAAAAAAAATGTCTTATCTTTTGCGAAAAATATACTATGAAACAAAAGATGTTTATAAGGTCTATCCAGATTTTTTATCACACAAGCAATTTTTTTCAATTCATATTCAATTAATACTATATCATCATCGACTCCCTTTTTTCATGGAAATTGAGGGACGTCCATGTCTCCAAGCGATTAATCCTGGTTACCATCTGTCAATTTTAACCCATGCAATACACCTTAAAAAGACGACGCTGAGGAAGCGAAACGCATCGTTTTAAAAGACGACCACGCAATAACCACACCGTCGAGCAAAGAAAACAACGACGCTCCGACATCTAACGGCATGTGATGCAAGGACGTCCTTAATTAATGGTTCCCTAAGAAGCACTCCAATAGTGACATCGATTATCTTTTAGAAAGCTAAACCTACGTGGAAACTAAGTAACTTGATTCCCAAACTACCATTCTCCCAAATGCTCCACCAAAGGACATGCAGATCAATAAAAAAAACAAATGACAAAAAAAAAACCCGACATTTTCCACCTCACCTGTTGTACCTACCTGTAAATAATCTGTTCCGACACGAGACCAAGATTAATTTTTTAACGTCCTTTTACTTAAAAGTGTTTATTCCTCAAGTATTAAGCTTATGTGTGAATAATTATAAATCTGTTACCTCGAATTTAATTTTTTAGGGAAATATCATCTCATTTGGAACGAAATTTTTAATCGGGCTTTGCTTATATTACGCATCGATTTTTCAAAGAGAAATTTACAACTTCTGGTATTTATTTTCAAATTAGATATTTTTACATGAAAGTCTTTATATATTCATGACAATTCGTAAATTACTTTTTCAAATCTCACGACTCTTTAAGAAAAATTGTTTTAGATCTTTTTTCTTGTATTAATCCCAACTAAAAGTACTTTCCAGCTACATTAAAAGATGTAACTCAAATAATAAAAAATATTCGCTGTCCCTGAAAATTTAATTGCTAATAGTTTATTTTTACCTCAGACATACGTAAACTTAGTAAATAAATATCAACAAATATTTAAATTAACTGCTGAATAAATTGATCTATTTTACGTAATAAAACTATACTCCGAACATTGAAAATAATTCAAATAAAAAATATTGCCATATGAATTAGTCGAAATAAACATAGAAATTAAGAGCCGTCCAACCACTTTTATTATGGCAAGTGGTTGGCACCAAATGGAGGATGGTACATGATGCCATCAATATCATGCCATCCCTCAAAGGACTCCCAAATCCCACTGGACAAAGTTGGATCCCACATTTGGACTCCCAACCAACACTCAAAAACAAATGGACATGGATTCCCAAATTTCACATTCAAGGAAATATATCCCCCACCCCAATCCAATCACTGTACCTCACAGAAAATATCTCCTCTCTCTCAAAAAATTCTCCCAACCAAAAAAGGGTGGAGTACCCTTAAACTCACCGTCATCCTCCTTCTCCTCCTTCTCTTTCATCTCCCTTCCCTTTTCTCTTCATCTCTCTCTTTGTAAGAGTTCATTCTCTCTCCTTGTGAGAGCTTATCTCTTCCTTTTCTCCTCTCGGGTCCGGTCTCCGGTTTCCTCTCTTTCGCCGTCTTCTCCTATGTTGGTATCGGCTTCTTCAACGGCGCCCCAGCCAACTTCATCTTCTTGCTCTCAGTCGTCCCTTTCGTCGTCTACCTCGCCGTCCGTTCAGATCTCACCCGTCTCCACCGGTGGTCTTCGCTGCCGGAACAGTGCTCAAGCCTTCGTCGCTGTTGCCGCCTCATCACGGGAGTTGACTGCTGAGCTGTCAACTGTCATGGAAGTCTTCCCGGAGAGGGAGATCCGACTGAGCAGTGACACCTCGGATCTTGTGCGGCTGGGGAGGAGGCAGAGTTCTAGAGCCGACGTTGTCATCGCGAAGAAGGACCAGCGACTGCGGTCGGTTATTGGATGGACCGTGGATGTAGAGGCTGTTGTTTATATGCTGCTTTTGTTTATTTGCTGTTGTTGCTTTTGTTTGTTTTGGCCTGTTGATAGCTGTTTCTTTTATTTCTGTTATGGTTGTGATTTCGAGACCATTTTGTGTGATGGTCTCGTTGTCTGTCAGTCTTGGTTAGTTTGTTTTTGCTTGGATCCATGTTGTTCGGATCTGAGATTCCTTCGGATCTCGTTGTTTGTCTGACGTGTGTGGGTGGAGAATCTTGCCTCGGCCGATTTACGTCGGTCGTGGCAATCTGCTGAGTTTACTCTCAGTTGTCCTCTCGACCTCTGGGTCTTGAGTTTATTTGCCGAACTTTTGTTTCGGTAGAATTCCGCCTCGATCGATGACCTTTGTGTCTATTCGATCGCCCTTCATTCCCCTCCTGTGCCACCTTGCACTTGTCGGATTGATTTCGTTTTCTGTTCGGTATGTTCATGCTTTATTTGTAATCGTTGTTATCCTTTTATATATATAAGGCTTCGCGCCATTTTACCCCTCAAAAAAAATCCAATCACTGTCACACTGTGTCACTCACTCTCCGTCCATTTAAAGATTGCAGGAAAAATTACAATTTTAATACTTGTGATTTCATACTTTTCGACATATGATCCTGAACTTCAAAAACAACCAAACGAGTCCTGACTTTAGGTTCAGAGTTTCACTTTTAGACTCAGGAGCCTTCCCAATCCAATCCTAAACTCACTCCGAACCTCAAAACTACGTCGTTTTGAGCTTAAGATGGCTGCCACATAATATATTTATTTTTTACAATTTAGTCCCAACTAATTTTTTTTTTACAATTTAGTCCCAACTTTTTTACATATGTCAAAAAGTGAAAAGAACCCTCCCCTCAAACTAATTAAACTAATTGCACAGAGCCGAAAAGAACCCTACGAACTAATTAAACTAATTAAACAAATTGCACTCCACCGAGGATAAAGACGGAGACGAAAAGAATCCTCCCCACGAACGACACGTAACCCATCTGTCTCTCCTCCATCTTCTCCTCTAACTGAGCGACGCCGGATCGATCAAGAGAGAAATTCTTTTGAATGTTTCGGACAGGGACCGGAGGATGGAGAAGAGGGTTGTGTCCTATTTGGAACTGGGGCCCCACTCCAGCAGGAGGGATTTCGGCCTTGTGTTGTTGGTTTCAACAATACCCAGTAACAGACTGAAACCTGAATCCGCCTCGTCTCCACCGTGGACAGCCGCCTGACCTCTCATCTCCTCCCTTCCGCTTGGCCTCCCATCGTTGTCAGTTAGAGTAAGGTCGAGGTCGACGAGCACGCTGGAGACCAACCCAAAACATTATCTCGAGCACGCCGGAGACCACAATTTAAAAAAACCCTAAACCCTAGAAAAAGGGTAAAACGAGAAAATGGACATTGTAGGTGACATCGGGCTTCTCGGACTGGGAGAGGAGGGAGATAGACGAGTCATCCTCGGGCAGGAGGATGTCGACAACGGCGTTCGAGTGGCAGTGGAGTGCGACGGAGGATGCGAACATAGTAGTTCGAGCCCGTGGGACTAAATTATAAAAAAATATAAGTTTGGACTAAAATGTAAAAAAAAATATTATGTGGCAACCACCTTAAGCTCAAAACAATGTAGTTTTGAGGTTTGGAGTGTGTTTAGGCTTGGGAAGCCTTCCAAGCCTAAAAGTGAAACTTCGAAGCTAAAATCAGGACTCGTTTGGTTGTTTTTGAAGTACAAGATTAGATCTCAAAAAACATAAAATTACAGGTACTAAAATTGTACTTTTCCCAAAATTGTAAGGATCTAGCGCATCTACTTTTGGGACCCACCACCTTCATTGTCCTAATTCAAATCCTCCTCCTCTCTCTTTCCTTTTCCCCGAATTGCCGGAAACATCATCCCTAAACTACTGGGATATGAATAAGATGGATCCAGGAAGTTAACAACTCATGAGATTCCACCAAACATACGTATTTTTTTTTATCGAATTTAAATCATTAAAAATTATATGAGAAACAGCCAAGGATTGTTGAGCCCTACTGGCCTCTTTTCAATCTTTTCATTTGAATTGGTAACAAGAAAGCAAAAGGATAGTACTTCAAAATATGCAAGATATCAATTTGATGCTTTCCCATCAGCTGAGTGACTTACAAAAAGAATCTTTTGCCATGAACAAAATGCCCTTTCTACTATCTCATCGAGTAAGAATTTGATTTTATAACACTAGACTACAAGCTGATCTTCCTGTTTTTCTTTATCTGTCTGCATCTCTACTCCATCCACGACTCGGCCGGAGGGGCACCGGAGGCAGGCGGGTTAATCATCTTCTCCCCCGTTTCCGGAGACTCCTTCACCAATGACTGAACCCAAGACAGGTCAGGTTCCTCGCCATGGTTCCCGAGATGGAAAGACGAAGATCGCCGGAACGGATTCGTGTCATCTCCATGCATGGACCAGTCTACTTTCCCATTCGGGGAGCCCCATTGGGACCAAGAATTCGCATGAGACCCTGCAAGGTGATTAGATCCAAGGTCCCTTGAGCTTAGGCTGCGAAACTGATGGAGCTGCTTCTCCTGCTGAGAAAGTGCAGATAGACGAGAACCCATCGGAGAAATTGGCTCCATCCCTCTAGGTGTTGGAGACATCCTTCCCGGAGATCCAATGCCAAATGAAGTCTGAAGCAGAGGATGCTCGGCATTCTTTGGTGAAAAAACTCCACCTGCTTGATCTCGGAACCTGGGAGACAAAAGTTCAGTAGAAAACAACTCCTCGAGGTTTGAGGGGGTCAGAGTTTTGGACCGGACAGAACGATTCAACAAAGCAGAGTTGTTATGGGCCATATCGTTGAAAATATGTTGTGAGGTATCAAAATCTGGCAACATGTTAACATCTTCAGGTAGGAGGTCTGGAGCCCCGAAGGAAGATCTAAATCGACTAGACTGCAGATTGCTTCCAGGAAGATGAAGGGTCGGTAAATTTGGCTGCGGCCAAGCACCCGAGTGAGAAATACCGTTAGTTGAATGAGACACCGACTGACCATAAGGGCCAGGAGACATTGGGGAAGCAGCTGATGGGGAGCCGGGAAAGAGATTAAGAGCTGCTGCCATGTCCATGACAGCAGCAGCCGATGCTGATGAGCGGGGAGAAGGAACAGCAGACCCCGTTGAGACAAACAGAGGCCTTAGCTCTTCAGTCGTGTGCGCAAAAAAACAGACACGTCTGTTGCAACTCGTACCATCTTTGCACAGACGTGTGCGATACTGAGCCGGATGTAGCCAGCACTCGAAGACTCCGTGTGCATATTCACACATATCTCCTCGCCTGCAAGTTCCCTTACGGAATTCAGGACAAGGCACACAGCTGTAGTGGAACTTCCGCGGGTCCCTTCTTCGGGCATTCTCCCCAGGGTGCACAAACGGACACTCCGTCCAGTCATGGGAGTATGCCCTTGAACAAGGACGGACCTTGAATGAGTACATGCGGAACTCATCAGTGGAGAAGATGCTGTTCTTGATGTCTGGCAGAGATGGATCAGTTGGATACTCTTTCTTCTCGCAGAATTTGGATGCCATGGGGGAAGACACCAGTAATGAGGGCGAAGGTGGCGACCCATTTTCTAGCGATGAAGAAAGAGTTGGTGAGCTGGATGTCGAGGTGTTAATAGCAATGCGCAGATTACAGCATCCAAGAGACCCGGTAATCTTCTCGACCCCATCAGCAATGTCAGAGGGAACGTCGTTAGTACAGTCCGAAAGAAGACATTCAAGAGCACCTCTCATGGTCGAGAGCTTCGGATGAACAACTATAACATCGATAGGGCGATAACCATTATTATCCAAGCAATTCAGATCGGCGCCAGCCGCAAGAAGAATCCCAACTACATCGATAGCATTACTAGATCCTCCGGAAGCAGCGCAATGAAGAGCCGTGGTTTTTCCCGTTCCACAACAGCGGTTTACATCAACCCCATCCTGAGCAAGCAAATACCTTAGCACATCTACACTACCGTAAGTAGCTGCAACCATCAAGGGTGTTCGTTGGTCGAGTACAATCTGCTTCGAACCCCTCTGGCGGCCATACCAGCCGCCAATCTCATCAACCAAGGAAGAACCATCCTCTATCAATCTCCGAAATCCTTGGAGGTCATTATCGGCTGCAAATTCCAACAAGCACGGCGAAGAATCCTTAGCTTGTACAGTCGAAGTATCCATTTATCGGTAAGTTGTCCACCGCACATGCTTCAGTTACCTGAAAACTCATTCATGCCTGGTATGAGCACTCATCAAGAAGACAGCCAAAAATATATGCATAATCAAAACGATCCAAGCATAACTATAACCATCCACCAAGAGAAAATAAAGAAAAATAATAATACATGCAACAAAATTAGACCTTGAAAATTCAAAAAAAAAAAAACAAATCTTAGCTTTCAAACATAATCTTGGATATGACAAAAAAAAAAATCCATCTTGGATATCAGTTTTTACCAAAAACTGGTCACAACTACAAAGATATTACCACCCTAAGCACAAAACTTAGGATTATATATACAAGTCAAAGTTTATAATACTAGATAAGTTCAGATCGAAAAAATCTAGTCAAAGCTATTAGAACCAAAGATTCTACAACCAAAAAAATTACTAAAACGGGAAAGCTTGATTAAAGTACTAACCTTTGGTTGAATCCAAGGAGAAAGGAGGCAGCTTGGTCATGTTTCTCCATCGGAGAAAACGAGGAAAACCCAGAACAAGGATTGAGAGAGGGAGAGACTGGGAGGAATAAATTCTCCTTTTTTCTTCAGAAAAATGGGAAATGGAAACACTGGGTTTTTTGGAGAGGGAGAAGAGAGGGCAACTTGGTAAAGTGAGGAAGAGTTTAAAGTGAAGTTCTTTGGGTTTTGGGTGAAAAAACTGGGAGTGTAATTATTTTAGGAGATTTTTTTAGGGTTTTTTTAATAAATAATCTTGTGTTATATTTATTCATTTGGACAACTTTTTGTGGGTCCCGGAGATACAGGGGGAGATGAAATGGCTTCGAAATTTGTCCTAAATAAATTAGGTTGAAATGTGAGACCGGTTGGGCCGGTGGGCGAACTCTGAGGTGGGTTTGGATTTCACTAATTGGAAAAAATGTTATAATGCTACTTTAGTATATTAAACAATTTTATTTTAGGTTAAAATTTTTGTTGGGAGAGCTTTGTTATCTAGGGATCTCATCTGGTTCGAATCTAGATTAGTTGGTCTAGTAGAGTTCGGATATCAGATATTTTACACCAAAAACAATTTTATTTTATTCATATGGATTTTCTACATTTATAAAAATAATAGTAGTTGGGGAAAATGTTATTTGATATAGCGGAACATGTTAAAGTTACGCACGAAGTGGGTGGGTGGAGAACGTCAGCAATCCTGGTCGAATCAATAGAAATTAAGCAGATATTTTCTTATTTGAATTAAATTCAATCTTACTTATCATTTTATAATCTACTACTAGTTTCCGGCTCGGTTCATTTGCATTGGGTATCGGTAGCATATCTGGATAATTAATGTTGGGTAGGCATTATAAAGGAAATTCAATCGAAGTGGAGAAATAGGGACTGAAATTGAATATGAAGGAAATATGTATAGACCGACTGATTAGTTTAACTGTAAACATAATCAAACTCGGTTTAAGGCCGGGTGGTAGCGTACGGGTGTTGGGGCCCAATTATTTTTTTGTTTGTTGTTTTATTTATTTGTTTATTTACTTCTACTTAAATGTTTAAGAATGTGAAAATTCGTAAATCTCAAACTTTATAAATGTACTTAATATACAAACTTTATTGTACAATCTTTTAGTTCAACTGTAAACGATTATAATAAATTTAAATATTAATTTGAAAACATATTTTCAAAATTGTTACAATCTAAATTTGAAAATATCATAAAGTAAAAAATTGTAAATGTGTGTTTCACTTTCGCAAAATAATTTAAATCAATTTAATTGGACTTTGTGTAAGAAGTTATGAATTTCTAATAGAAACTAACAACTCAATCAATTATTAATTTCAAATATATTTTTATACTATGAATTTGAAGATATCATAATCTAAGAAATTGTAGATATATTTTATTTTCACAAATAAATTTGAATTAACTCAATCAAACTTTGAAATGATAAATTATGAATTTTCAACCAAAACTCTTACTCGCACTTTATTCTCTACTAGTAATTTTCGTATACTTAATATAATTTTAATAGAAACAAAAAATGTAGTAAATAATATTCCTACATTAATTATTAATTATTCTAGATAAATTAATTATTCATACTTAGTTTGTTGATGAGTAAAATATATAATTGAATTGGATTAGATATGTACGAGACATAAATTAAATATTTTTTTTTACCCGATTGGATAAATTCCTGATGTACGTAGCCTAAACGCGCCGGAATCCATACGTCAGAGGCGAAATAGCATCGGAGAAGAAGCGAGAGGAGAAGGAAGACGCGGGGACGAGAACGGGGGGAGCTTCATCTCCGTTGAAGGTACAGAGAAATCCTTCCATTTCGCGCGCTTTCTTGTTTTTCCTCCTAATGCACTAACCCTAGCGGAATTGTTGAATTGGGTCTCGATTTTTTTGGGATCGGAATTAGGGTTTTTCGTTGGCGTAATGTGGAATTGTGGTAGGGGTGGTTCTTTTCACGAATAACTACTGTGTGGGGGTTTGCACAAGGCCAATTAGGGTTTAGATATGCTTGCTTAGTGATAACATTTAGGTTTTTTGGTTGGCCGAGTTCGATTTAATTGCGCTCATTGTTACTGAATTGAGGTAGCAAGATTGGATTTTATAACTGTGGTTGATAATGCTGTCTGATTAATTGGTTTTCTGGGTTTTAACTTTTGGATTTTTTAAGGGTTAATCGATTAGTTAGCGGTTTTCTGTGATAATTTGTGTGGAAAGTCTTTATTGATTATTTTTACTGTTGTTTTACTGCTGTAGATTACTCATCTATGGTGGTTATTCATTCAGCTTCTGGTGTTACTATTTGTTGTCTGGACAGATATGGTTGGTATTGATGTTAACTACTAATTTGTGTTACTAATTGTAGTTTGTAGCGGAAGCTGTTAGTCTGCCGAGGAATCAGAAAATGGAGGTTGACCACTACGAGGTGCTGGGGCTGCCCTCGGGAGTCGAAGGGGCCAAGTTGACTGAGAAGGAGATCTCCAAGGCCTACAAAGTTAAAGCCCTACAACTCCACCCGGATAAGCGGCCCGACGATCCAAATGCTCAAATCAACTTCCAGAAGCTCAAGTCTTCCTATGAGGTTCTCATGGACAACAAGGCTCGCAAGCTATTCGACGACCTCCTCCACGCCCGGAGGGAACGTGCCGCCCGCCGTTCCCGTGACAACTCCAAGCGCCGCCACATGGTTGAGGACCTTGAACGCCGTGAGAGAGCCGCCTTTGCTACCGCCAAGGTGGCGCAGCATCGGGAGGAGGAGCGCATCGCCCAGAAGCTCAAGGAGGAGATTGAGCAGATTAATGCTATGATGAGAGCTGAGAGAGGTGCGAAACCCAGTGAGGCGCAGGGGAGGGAAAGAAGAGATGCCCCAACAGCCGGTGGCAGGGTGCAGCATCAGGAGGAGGAGCGCATTGCCCAGAAGCTCAAGGAGGAGATTGAGCAGATTAATGTTATGATGAGAGCTGAGAGAGGTGCGAAACCCAGTGAGGCGCAGGGGAGGGAAAGAAGAGATGCCCCAACAGCCGGTGGCAGGGTGCAGCATCAGGAGGAGGAGCGCATTGCCCAGAAGCTCATGGAGGAGATTGCGCAGATTAACGCTATGATGAGAGCTGAGAGAGGTGCGAAACCTAGTGAGGCGCAGAGGAGGGAGAGAAGAGATGCCCTAACAGCCGGTGGCAGGATCGAGAGTATTGATAAGGAGCGGGTGCTTAAGGTCAACTGGGAGAAGGTGGCTGGGGAGGACTATAGTTCGAGCAGGCTGAAGGAGGTTTTCTCGGAGTTCGGGATGGTCGAGGACGTTGTGATGAAGAGTTCCAAGATGAGAGGCTCTGCCCTTGTTTTGATGGCCACAAAAGAAGCAGTGGTAGGTCAGTTTCTTCGATGAACTTTTTATTAATTTGTGTAATTGACAGATGTGTCTCATGGTTGTTTAATTTTGTTACTAGGTTGCTGCTACCAGGAACATGTGTGGGAGCCTCTCGAATCCTCTGTTGGTCGTACCTCTTAAACCTGCCGCCGGATCCACAGATTTCCCCAGCGCCCATCAATCTGTGGAGTCTGATCCTCTCAATGACTTGAAAGGCTTTGGCTATAATGCTTATGAAAAATTGGTCTTTGAAAAGCTTCAAAAGGTAAGTTGTGGTTGATTTCATTGCTTCTGTTGAACTTTGACTTAGGCAGTGTGTGAATAAGTAGTGATAAACTATTGTTGTTTCAATATATATATCTACACATATATCATTAGACTGCTACAAACACAGATTTATTGAATCAAAATATTTGACGGGATGTGCCTTGCAAGATTTAATCTGAAGCTAGCGGAAGGTTTGTCCAGAAAATAGATATCATCTGTGCCATAAATTTGATACGCCTCTAGATTTACAAGCTCATTTCTATGCTGCTAGACTTGTTTATGCGGTACATTTGGTATACTCGAGTAAGCTACATAATTAATTTATCTTTTTAACTGTAGGAATCTATATTGCCTTTCCTACTTTATGTGAGATGCTGTAGACTGTAGTTATGGCATCTGTAATGAAAATTGTGGGCTCTGTTTCCTTTTTCTCACCACTAACTTTTTTGTCTGGTTTCAACTAGGCTGCTGCATCGCAAAACCAGGACTGAGATGGAGGGAGTCCAACAGTTTTCCGACACATACTTTGTTGATCGCTAAGATAAATCTATTAGTGGTGTGTTTTTTTGCTTGCGAGATATGTGTCATCAATCCTTTAACTTGAATGCTGCAGTGTTCACTTGAGTGAAATACCTTTAGTTTCTCTTGTTTACTTCCTAACTTGATGCCGAAGAAAAGTGTGCCGGATCGTTGCATAGAGTTAGGGGTCTCTGACTACGCTTAAACTTTGTTGGAGAACTTTTTCATCAAATAAAGATAAAAATAAGTTTGAATTGTTAGGGATGTTCAGGCCTGTGATTTGTCTTGGTAATCCAATGTGTATTATGACTCGTCCTCCAGGTTTTTCTGGTAGACATGATAAAGAAGGTGAAAGGGTAAGATCCTTGAGCTAAGAGCAAATTCGGGCGAGGAGATAATGCATTGTTTTCTGGGTTTGCTTGCATTTTATCTGGTTAAACAAATTGGCAATTTGTGTCCTCGGATGCCGGCGGTGGAAACCATTTTCACCAATCTTCAGTACCTAGCTCCAATGCCATCCATTTGCAGAAAACCAGCCATCAAGATTTACACGCAAATATGAGTTTTACTGCAATGTTCATGCGAAAAGTATTAGTGTTATGTTCTTTTGCCTGCGAGATATGTATCATCGATCCTTAACTTGAATGCTGCAATGTTCACTTGATTGAAATACCTTTAGTTTCTCTTGTTAACTTCTTAACTTGATGCCGAGGAAAAAGTGTGCCGGATCGTTGCATAGAGTTAGGGGTCTCTGACTACGCACACTTAAAACTCTCTTGGAGAACTTTGTCATCAAATACAGATAAAAATAAGTGTGAATTGTTATGGATGTTGAGCAGTTGAGGCCTGTGATTTGTCTTGGTACTCCAATGTGTATTACGACTCGTGTTCCATTTCTGGCGGACATGATAAAGAAGTTGAAAAGGGCAAGATCCGTCAGCTGAAGAGCAAGTTTTTTTTTTAGGGGGAACAACACACAAACTTATATTATAGAAAAGGTTACAAAGCGAAACAGAAAGATTGCAAGAACAAAGCAAGAAAGCCAAGCAGAAAATGAAACCGATCCAACGAATGCAAGGAGGCACAGGACGGGGATGAAGGGCGATCGTAAAGGTAAGAAAACCAACGATCGATGCGGAGACATCCGAAACGAAGTTCGGTATAAGAACCTCAAAACAAAGTCGAGAGGGCAACTGAGTGTATACAAGATACACTCAGCAGAATGCCAAGGTCGACGTGAATCAACCGAGACAAGGCTCTCCTCCCACACCCATTGGACAAGCAACAAAATTCGACCAGAACACAGAATCGGCTGAAACCGAAACAAGCAACAACAAAAGCAAATCGAAATTCCGACAAAGCCAACAAACAGTCGAGGCCCGGAAAAAGAGACAACATAACATATTAAAGCAAGAAGCATAATAGAACCGGGCCCAACAAGCAAAAGCCAATCAGGCCTAACAAGCAAAGACCAAAAAAATCCAATAAGCCAAAAAGCCCAACAAACAACCACCAAAGGCCCAGAAGGTGGATCAAAAGGCCCAAGCAACCCAACCGTAGAAACCACCATCCCCCAACCACAACAACGTCGACTGCGAGAGAGCACGGCCTCGGGGCTACTGGAGCAGCAAGCCGAAGGACGGAGAGCTATGCACAAAGGGCGACGGCGGAAGACGAGGTAGGGACGGGCTGAGGCGGGCTAAGGCGGGCTGAGGCAGACAGAGACGGGCGGAGGCGGACAGAGACGGTTGAGACGGGCTGAGACGAGGCTGGGCTCGGGGCTGACGATGAGGAGGAGAGGCAGGCAGGTGACTGGGACGATGGGAAGGTGAAGCCCGGGGTCGGCGATGAGGCTGGGCTAGGCTTGAGATAGAGGAGACAGAGAAAGGCGTTGGCAGAGGTGAGGAAAGGAGGTGGGGACGACGACAGAGAGAGAAAGAGCTCCACGAGGGAGAGGTAAGCTCCACGAGGGAGAGAAAAGCTCCACAAGAGAGAGATGTGCTTCACGAGGGAGAGATAATAGGTGAAGGATGAAAGGGGAAAAAGAAGATGGAAGAGAGGGACGGAAGATGGAAGGAGAAGAAGGAGGCAGGGGCTAGAGGTGGGGGTCGACTCTCATCTAGGGTTATTGAAGAGGGATTATTAGCTGAAGAGCAAGTTTGGGCGAGGAGATAATGCTTTGTTTTCTGGGTTTGCTTGCAACTGACATGATTAAACAAGAATCCAATTTCCGTCCTCGGGTGCTGGCAGTGGAAACCATTTTTCACCAGTCTTCTGTACCCAGCTCCAATGCCATCCATTTGCGGAAAACCGGCATCAAAAGTTTCACGCGAATGTGAGTTTTACGTGTACATTAGTGAGGTGAGGATGTTGTGGCCGATGCCGACAGCCTGTTGCACCAGACGGATCAGACCAATATATATGCCATGGGGTCGATGCTCTGCTTCTTTCATGTCAGCTTAATTTGACCTGTGAATGTGCGCGTGCGCATATTCCATCTACTCCAACTAGCTGCAAAACGAAATGTTGTACAACAGAAATGGCGGAAATCCATGCAGAACACAGTAAATTAACTACAGAACTGATTACTTAGTTCTTAATATGTTCTGCAACATCTGAAGCAAGCTCTGTAAACATTAGGCACATGTGTCTCCATCTATGAGTAAAGAACTCTATCCATTCTTCTGCTCCCCCTATTCCCTTTGATGAATCCAAATGACAATAGATGTAGGCAAAAACAAGAACAGAAGTAAGAGTAATTGCAGTAAATAATAATAATAATAATAATAATAATAATAATAATAATAATATCACTTGGTCCCTTTTTAACATTATAGGCTGGTTACAATTGAAAAATTAGCATTCCCTAGGTAAAAGGGGAATGTTCCTAGAAATAGAGATGCAGAGGGGCCCAAAATGGCCTCAGAAAATCTTCATTCTGATTTAGATAATAAACATGAAACAACAAGGAAAAAATAATATCAATAATAATACCGAGACTCGTTGCAAGATATCTCCCAGCTCCACCACCTTCCTCCCAACTTGGAAAAAGAATATTTACCCCCTCAGAAAATGCTTCAAACTATCTCAACCGATTTTATTCCACTACACTACAACCTGCTGCTGTTGTTCAATCTGCATCTGATCCAGCCATGACTCAATTACCGAATCGATTTCATGATTAGCAGTTGCCCGCTCTCTGGACGGTGGGGCACCCGAGATTGGAGGGGGGTTGGATTTATTTTCCATCATCTCCGGAGACTCCTTCACCAATGACTGGACCCAGGAAACATCAGGCTCCTCCTCCCCGTGGTTCACTGCAACATTGAACGATGATGATCGCTGGTAGCGATTCATATCGTCCCCATTCACGGACCAGTCAGCCTTCCCGTTCGGGGAGCCCCATTGGGACCATGAATTTGCAGGAGAACCAAGGTCCCTTGAGCTGAGGCTGCGCATCTGATGGAGATGCTTCTCTCGCTGCAGAAGCGAGTAATGGGAACCCATTGGAGAGATAGGCTCCATGCCTCTCGGAGACATTCTACCGGGAGATCCAACTCCGAACGAAGCCTGACGTAGAGGATGATCAGCATTCTTTGGTGAAAATACATTTGTATTGATAGGAGATAACATGGCCTGCTGCTGTTGGAACTGGCTCAGAACAGCTGATTTGTGGGAAGGCGAAAAAACCCCACTTGCTTGATCTCCATACCTGGGAGATGAAAGTTCAGCAGAAAATAACTCCTCAAGGTTTGAAGGGGTTAGTGTTTTGGACCGATCAGCACGACCCAAACACGGAGAGTTGTTTCGGGCTTGACTGTAACAAGTAATATCATTCAAAATCTGTTGATGTGCATCAAAATCCGGCAACAAGTTAACATCATCGGGATGAATGTCTCGGGCGCTAAGGGAAGACCTCAATCTACTGGACTGTAGATTGCTTCCAGGTAGATGAAGCATTGGAACATTTGGCTGTGGCCAACCAGCCGAGTGGGAGATACAGTTAGCAGAAGGAGACATAGACTGGCTGAAAGGCCCCGGGGACATGGCAGACACTGAAGATGGGGAACCTGGTAATAGATTAAGTGCCGCTGCCATGTCCATGACAGTTGCGGCAGATGCAGATGATCGCGGAGAAGGAACAGCTAACCCTGTTGAGACATACAGAGGCCTCAGCTCTTCAGGTCTGTGCGCGAAGAAACAGACACGCCTATTGCAACCAATACCGTCTTTGCAGAGTCGAGTTCGATATTGAGCTGGGTGTAGCCAGCACTCAAAGACCCCGTGCGCATATTCACACATATCTCCTCGCCTGCAGGTTCCCTTGCGGAATTCGGGACAAGGCACACAGCTATAGTGAAACTTTCTCGGATCTCTTCTGCGAGCGTTCTCCCCTGGATGCACAAACGGGCACTCAGTCCAGTCATGGGAGTATGCTCGTGAACAAGGTCGAATCTTGAATGAGTACATACGGAACTCATCAGTTGAGTAGACACTGTTTTTGATGTCGGGCAGAGATGGATCAATTGGGTATTCCTTCTTCTCGCTGAATTTGGAGGCCATAGGGGAAGACACCAGCAAAGACGGCGAAGGCGGGGATTCATTGTCCAACGATGACGAAAGAGTTGGGGAGGTGGAACTTGAGTTGCTAATAACAATCCGAAGATTACTACAGCCAAGAGAACCACCGAGCTTCTCAACCCCACCAGTAACATCAGCTGCACCATCCGAGAGAATACTCTCAAGAGCACCTCTCATGCTCGACAGCTTGGGATGAATAACAACAACATCAATAGGACGACAACCATTACCATCAAGGCAACCCGGATCAGCACCAGCCGCAATAAGAATCTTAACTACGTCGATGGCATTACAGGATCCGCCAGAAGCAGCACAATGAAGAGCAGTTGTATCGTGCATCCCACAAGAAAGATTCACATCAACCATGTCCTGTGCAAGTATATACCTCACGATATCAATGCTACCATAGGTAGCTGCAACCATAAGCGCAGTTCGCTGGTCGAGAACGACCTGCTTTGATCCCTTCTGGCGACAATACCAGTACCCGATCTCGTGAACAGAGGAAGAACCCTCCTCTACCAAACTCCTGAAGGCTTCAAGATCATTATCAGCAGCAAGCTCAAGTAAGCAAGAAGAATCTTTGACTTGACCAGTTGGAGTACCCATGTCTTCGGTTAGTTGTTGTTTCGGCTGTTGAAATAGCCTATCCTGAATCAGAAGAACAAAACATCAGCAACAACCAAACCATCATAACCTAAACAAAAAAAGATCCCGACAAAACATCAAACATGCAAGAAATCAGACCAAAGCTTCACCTACTTCTCCTGTAATAAGGTTTACCTCACAAAATCTACAACAAGTCCTTCCCCAAAATTAGTCAAAGAGAGATCAAATCCTTTAATTTGCAATATTCCCGCAGTATATAAAAAAGGTATAATCCAAAGTTCTACACATAATATAGATCTAGTCACATCTCACTTTCTCTCCTCCTTTAACTTGCAATATTCCCAAGATGAGGAATTTCCCAAAAAAAAAAAAATATTCTCAAGATATGGAATTTCTGATAAGAGAATATAGCAACAAAGAATATGAACAAGATACAATATCACCAACTATTCCACCCACCAAAAATAATTACAAATAAATAAATAAAAACCCAAAAAGAGAGAAAAACCAAACAATCCAGTGTCTCTATAGCTTAAAGTGAAAGTGAAGTCCACGGAACTAACCTCGTCCCTGGTCGGAAGAAGAAAATACAAATCGGTATTACTTCAAAAATAAAAAAGATTTAAAATTTTGGGGACCAAAAATTTAAACAACGGATTTACACAACAACAAAAAAAAGATTGAAACTTTGGTGTAGTTTTGGTCAGCTGGTTAAAGGGCAGAGAGAGGAGAGGGAAAAGGGCGGTGGGTTTGAGAGAGAGAGAAGTTTCTAGAGAGGGAAAGTGACAGGCGAGCTTCGTCTTTTTATTTATTTATTTATTTATTTATTTCAATCGGAGACAACGAGGAGGAGGAGGAGGAAAGAGGAAGATGGAGAGTAATATAAAATGATTGAAATTGGAAAAGAGAGGTAGGCGAGGGAAACTGGGAAAAGTGTTTAAAGAAAATTAGGTTTTCCTCTAAAAAGTAACGTTCTTGGAATTTAAAATTGGGGAGATGGAGAGATATAGGGAGGAGCATAGAGAAAATAATGGGATTTTTCATTTTTCTATATATATTTTCTAACAAATATTGAATATGCTAATTTTTCAAATGTTAAAAATTCAATTGAAAATAAATCTTTAAACTAAGTTTCTAACAAATTTTCACGTTATCTAAGTATTAACAAGCCAACAAATATTTAGATTAATAGATAAATTGTATGGGTAGATTTATTTAATTTTTTTTTTAAGGTTTCGAGATTTTTGGGGTGCCGGAGATATGGAGGAGAACGAAATGCCATTGAAATGCGTGATAAATGAAGTTGGAATCTGAGTGGAGCGGGGTGACTGGTGTAGCCGGTTTGATGACTGGGAGGTGAGCGACCGGTTCTGGTGAAAGGTAGAGGGCGGGGTTTACCGGTAGCAGGTCGCAGTGAAGTGGATTGGAATGTGGGTTTGGAATCCGACTGTTGTGGGTGGGAGGAGGAGCGGGGTTAAAAAAGTAAAGGATGGGTCAAATCGCGTAAAAACAATTTCTTAATTAAAAAAGTGATTTAATTTTGGAAAAGGTTAAGGAGAAAGAAGATAATAATTAAAAGGTGATTGTGAGATTATAGCACAGATTGGGAGTAAGTTCAAATTTTTTGACCTAGACCGTAGACTTTTATTTGTTTAAGCTTTTTCAAAATTAATTGATAATTGGATGTGTTAAAATAATTAATTTTAATTTCAGTCTGAGACAAATTATTAACAACTCTAATAAATTTTGTACAAAATGATGTATGTGCGTTATTTTTTACAAAGGATTTGTAATGCAAGGAACGAAACATCTTGGTAGGACTTCAGAACGAAATATGTGATTTATTTTATTTTTTCAAACATCTTAAAAGAACTTGAATATGTTTATTCTGAAAAAGTTTTAGAATGTAATACATTAGTAAAGGAAAAAAAAAGTTTTGTGTTATTCTACAAAAATAAATGGTGGGATTAACGTAACATTATATAAAATATGATTGTTATTCACCTGTCAAATTTTTAACTTTTACTAAATTTTGTAATGATTTATGAAATGAGGTATCATTGGCGATCTCACGATTTAACACTAAAATTAGTTCATTTTTCTCAAAAGCTAGAGAACAGTTTAATTGGTAGACAAGGTATTGGTCCTGTTAATTTCATTTCTCTCACAAGCTAGAGTACAGTGTAATTGGTAGACAAGGTATTGGTCCTGTTAAGTACGTTTTTTTTAGGAAAGTTCTATTAAGTAACTAAATCCAAGGGCAAGAATATGTGTAATAAAAATAGGAGACAAGGATATGTAAAAAGTCTAATTAAAAAATGTAAAAAATATCTGCATAGTTTAAAGGATTACGATTGCATTTGTTTCTAATCATTAATTAAAAAAAAAGTAAATAGGAAGACCTACAACTAGGAGTAAGTTAACTCAAAAAAAACACTAGGAGTAAGCAGTTGGATTCGAAGTGAATCAATTTAATCCAAACTATAAAAATAGAGAACCAAACAAGAAGAGAAATCATGTACGAATCAATCCTAATAAATTATGATTCTGAATTAGATTTGAACCAAAAATAATAATTTTGACCTGATCTAAAATTAAGAAAAAATAATTATAAATAGAAAAATTAAAGTATGCAAAAATTGGGTTCATAAATTATAATTTCATCAATTATAATTTTATCACGTCCTAAAAATGTAAACTCCAAACTGATGATAATAAAATTTTACTTGTAAAAGATAAGTAGAATCATACTTATTTATTAAGATTGACCAAAGTTCAAATCTAATTGTAATAATAATAATTGATTAATCATGACAATGAGAATTCTACTTGACCCACAATATTAAGTTGTATACTACTATATTAGATAAGTAATAAACTGATATTTTGTAAAGGTAGGATATACTTAGGCGTAACCCGATTGCAAGAGTTCAAGAAAACAGAAAAATCAATAGATGTATACAGTAATTAGAAAGCAAACCACGATAAATCATACATGTGCTTTGAAAGAGGAGAAAAACTTTGCTCCACTTAGAGACAGGAGAAATCGTGGAAAAAATTGGTAAAACGTAAGAAACGACTATACTTTTTTTGGGGTATGCTGATTTTATTGAATTTGTTAATTTAAATTCGAGTCAAATAGAATTTTGAATAGTAACAAATAAATTTTAACAAATATTTAACACTATTACATTATCGAGAAATTGAACTCAAGACTAAAATTATTATACATCTAGGGTTAGGGTTAACTTTCTAACAGAAAAGTCGTCGGAATTTTGTGGTATTTTGTATTAAAAAAAAAATTAACAAGAACCGAGAATTATTATTTTTCAAATAAATAATCAATCTGAATCAATTTATTTTAGATCTGGTAAATAAATAATCAATCTGAACCCATTTATTTTAGATCTGCTAAATAAAGAATCAATCTGAACCAGTTTACAAAGTTATTTTTTAGTTTAGATTCTTGGTTCTTTTGGTGATTCCTACCTACATCAGGAGGAAAAATACAAAAGGGGAAGAGGAGGTGTACAAACTTAAAGGCACCTATGGTCTACCCTTGAATTCTCTGTCCAAAGTTATGACTTATGAGGCTCCAAATTTTTCAAAGTAAAGCTGTTCCTGTGGTATGCTTCTTTTCAGGGATATTTTCAAATTTGGTGTTATTATTTACTACTCATAACTAAATTGATATTACTTTTTAATTTATCATTTTATTGCTCACATATTACGTGTTGATCAAGTCACGGATAAAACTTATGTAAGTTGATCACGGAGACAAAGTTTATGTCTTGGTCACTCACAAAAAAATATTCAATGTCTTAGTTAGATCACATATCTGATATTTATTTTTTATGTATTACTCTACATATTTTGTAATCAAACAATCATTTTGGTCTAGTAGTTAAATCTTTTGTTCCAAAGGGAACCAAGTGAAAAACCCCCCTTTCTCTTAAATTTTGTTCATTCTAATAGTAGAATTTCACTTTGATATCTTATATTTTTACGTAATTATTTTTTACACTTAAAAATTTTAAAATATTATACTATTATAATATATTTTTGAAAAAAATTTGAATGATCTAAATAAATTTATGAGTTTTATTTTTAGAAAGTCATCATATAGACAAAAAATAGCTTTTGTGAAAAAAAATCTCAACAATGAAATCATCCAAAGACAAAAACATCCGTAAAAAGTTGAAAGTAAAACTCATAAATTTATGTAGAATGTTAAATTTTTTTTACGAAAAAATTATAATAGAAAATATTTTAAATGAATCAAACTTATAGTATATCAAAAATTTAAAAGTTAAAATGTACTAAAATAAAATCATGTCAAATTATAACTACCAATGTGAAATTTGCCATTACAAACACTAAAAAAAATTAAGGGGAAGGGGTTTCAAACTTCAAACCTGGTTTCCTTGGACAAAAAGTACGAACTTCAATAGTATACCAAATTGATTATTCACTTAAAAGACACGCGAGACATTATATTAAAATTAAATGTCAAATATTTAATCTAATTAAGACACGAAATATTTATGTGCGTGACTAAAATACGAGAATTTTCTTCGTCACCAAGTCACAGAATTTTTATCCGCGCTTGATAATTACAACAATTTTTTTGATGATATGATCCAAGTCACAGAAAAAATGTAAATGTTCACGTGAACATCAAAATGATAAAATAAGAAAAAAATAATATTAGTTTTGTTGTAAGTGATGAATAGTAACACAAAAAATTTGAAAAAGAATTCCTTATGTTGTTTATTAAAATATTATGAAGCAAAATAACATATTTTTATATTACCAATGTGCCAATTAATCTAAGTCATGGTTGGTTGAAAACTATGAAAATTCTCTGAACAAATATTTTAGAAAAATGCAATTTTTTGTACATTATCTTAATAAATTATTTTAGTACTCTACAATTCAAAATTTATTAATTAAATCAAATCTTGATCAATTAACATTACTTGGTTCATTAGACCATCCACATTCACGCTTCCGCTATAGTGCCACGTCCACGGTGCCACGTCTGTCGTGCCCCTGTTCTCAGTTTTCAATTCACAGTGATACCTTCGCTACAGTGCCTTAGGCGCCATGTCAGCTTTTTTTTAGTCAGTTTTTTAAAATTCAGCTAATTGTATTAAACTCAAATATAAATTTACATAACTTCAAAAATGATAAATTAAAAATCAAAGCACAAAATTTTGCAAAATAGAAATTTTATTAAATTTGAAAATATAATATATTATTTAAATATGTAATTGTATGAGTTATGAATTAATGTTAGGATTAGGATTAGGGTAAGGATTAGGGTTTATGATTTACATCAAATTATATTACATTCCATAATTTACATTAAATTACATCAAAATACTAAATTTACCTTAAATTACATCAAAACATATAATTTACATCAAATTACATAAAAATACATTACATAATTTATAGTAAATTACATAATTTATCTCAAATTCATAATTTAAACAATACAAATGAGATTATTATAATAAACTAATTTATAAAATTATTTAAAACATTTAAAATATATATAATTCAAACATAGTATTGCAAAATTGTACAAATAATTTTTTTACAATTATTTTAACCCAAAAGTCTAGTTATTTGGATTTAAAAGTTTATATAAAATTATCAAAAGTAATTAAAAAAAATTTGAACAAAATAAATTGGAAATGGTTAAAATAATTTTTCATTTTTTTATTTTTATCAATTTTTTAAAAAAGAAAATACTGACTGTGCGCTAACTGGGCGACGTGGCCCAATCAGCGCGGGCCACGTCGCCCAGTCTATAAGCGTGTGTGGGGTCTAAGGGGCACGTGTACAAACACATCACTAATTTTTATGACATGACACATCTTCTCCTCCCTCTGTGCTCCCTTTCTTCTCCACCTTCCCCCTCTCTCTCTCTCTTTTTTTATATATATATATATATGTATATATGTATCCTTCTTAAAATTTCCTCGTTGACACGCTTGTTGGT
>SOPF01025332.1:0-11676 GCA_012979155.1 Hypericum perforatum | reverse complement strand
ACTAAAGCCTTGATCTTGCTATCTTCGTCCTCCTCTGCACCAGCAACGGGACGATTCTTCGACTTGGCCTGGGCAGCCCCATCGAGAGCAAACACATCCTCTCCAAAATCATGGCTCCACTGATCACCATCCTCAACAACATCATCAGTCACACAAGAGGAGCCTGAAGCCGCCCCTGAGCCAGAGCTGCCGGATTCGACACTCGTCTCAACCTTGAGCGGTTCAGCAACAATAGGAGCGATATCCATAGGCCTGCGCCGCCTGTCACCAGGAACACGACGGAGAAGTACTCTAGAATTGGCGACGATCAGCTTGGAATCATCGACGTACTCCTCTTTGGTCTCTGCATCAGTCACCTGGAGATCAAGGTCAGTACCCAGACATAACGATGATCCACCATTACGATCCGCGCCGGAGCTCTTCTTCGCTTGATACTTGGATTCGAAGATCCATTGTTTCAAAGAGCCAACAGATATGAAAGGGCCACCGATTTCGATGGCGCTGTACTCTTTCGCACTCGTGAACTTGTAATATATTATCATCATCGCTCTTTTCCTATTTTCTCTATTCGTTTCCAATTTAATCTTTTTTTCCCGAAATCTGGAGATTATAGTACGCGATAAGAGAAACGAAGGACAAAACGATCATAGTAAAAGAGATACGCCACCAAACCAAAACGGGAAATATAAATTCTCTCGAATTAAAGATTCTCGAAATTACAGAATTCCAATACACAATTAACAGTAATTAGAGCGATCGACGAGAGCCTTTACAATTATCGAGAACGTTCTTGGCCTTCGTCTCCCGATGAACAATGATCGCTTCCTCTTTCTCCTCTGGTGAAAACCCCAGTGCCGGTGATCTTCGATTGTAGAAAAACCTAAGCTGATTGCCTCAGAGATATGTGTGACGCGTAGGGATCAAGCGATGGATTTTGGGAATTTGAGGAAACTTGTGCGCTATTTATGGGTTGTGGACATCTTATATAGTGGGTAAAGCGTGTTCCAGAAGTAACTTGTTCGTAAAGTCGGTGGACGGATGGGCCTGGAACAATGTAAATAATCAGAAGGGCCCAATTCTCATATTTCGGGCTGAAGCCCAATGTTTATTCCGTTTAGCGGGAGCACATGGTCCATAACAATTTTTGTAGTTCATATCCCCGGTGCACCGTATTGTGGCTAGACAAGAGTAATTTGGACTTGAAGGACCTCGACCTAAGTGGACGATTTTTGTAGTTTTCTCGTAACTTTCTTGTTGATTTTCCTTATTGATCTCAATATTCTACATTGTGTATTAGTGTTCGTGTTTGACATTGCTTACGTTTTAGGCTTTGTTTATTTAGGTAGGGTTTATAATTATGATTCAGTGGTTTGGTCAATGATAATTTAATAGTTTAGTCTGATTGATAAGATAATTTATTATGTTATAATTCAATGATTTACGCTTGTAATATGTAATATTTTGTAGTGTTGTAGTTTTATGGTTTACATTGTTGTAAATCAATGATTTAATGGTTTGCTCAATGACTATGTCAGTTGTAATTTAATAGATTATTTTATTTTGATTCAATAGTTTATTATGTCAGTTGCGATGTAATAATTTCCAATTAATTTTTTTCATAAAGCTACAAAAATTTTGAAATAATAGAGCTCGATAAGAGAAACGCAAATGACCAACCAAGAGATATTAATTGACGATAGGGGAAAATAGAGCTTGGAAAAATATAAATACTTATAATTTTCTCTTCTTCTACAACAAGATATATTCACACAGTTACAATTTTTTTCAATATACATAATTCAAAAACAACCATAAACTTATTTCCGAGCGCTTATCTTTCCAATTCACAGGAAAATAGTGAAAAAACATCATATAAATGAATGAGAGAGAGAACATCATATATTTGAAAATAGAAAATTTCGTTGAACAAGTGGAACAAGTACAAATGAATTGGCCAATTTCCAATTCGGAAGGCAATCTCTCTGTGCATCAGACATGCTAAGCAAAACAAGGCTGTATGCCTCTTTGGAAACATAAAAAATGAACAGAAAAGAATTCCTTTCTTAAGTTTACATTGGCCAAACTGTATTCATAAATGTCATTACGTTGATGTTCGATTTACATATCCCCAACTTTTTTGTATAAGTGATATTATTTTGCGTATCCCCAACTTTAATGTGTTAAGTCAGAGAGAATCAGTATTTTTTTTGGAATGGAGAAACCAGTATTAATGCATCAATTAACTTAGTTTGTTTATACATATGTGATAATTTTGATGCGTAAATAACGAATAATTATAAGTTAAACATGTTTAATTAATAAGTTAGTTCATTAATTAAATACCACTTTCTTGTCAAAATTGTTGGCCCACAAGTTCAGATCAACTTTTTTGAAGTATTGGTTGAATTACAGTCACGGTATATCGGACACATAATTTTATTTTCCCAAATTTTTCTTAATAAAAAATATGATAAAAACGTCAAAACTAATATGAAAATTTTCATTTTGAGTGAGTTTCTTAGTGACAAAGTTTCAATTTAATTCAGCCAAATTTCTCTTTTATAGGAAAATTTGGCCCACTGACGTAGCACCACGTGGCAGGTGAACACGCATGTCTGCCACCCGCCTGAGCTACCCCTAACTGTGCCATGTGGCAGCTTGATACACTACCACGTGTTGCTGCCAGAATTGATGACAACTACGTCAGCACCATGTTAGCACTGATGCACGCACTTATGTTAGTAATGACATTAACGCCACATCATGCTCACGTGGTAGCTGACGTAAACTCGGACTGGTTAACTTTTGTTGACTAGCTTATTGATTAGCCCAATCCTTTTACGTATTGGGCCTGATAGGTAATCTTGCACAATAATGATTGTAGATCAGGCCCGTGGTCCAACATCTCACACTCAATCATTATTGATCTCAATCAATAATACTCACACTTCAACTTTAAAGGATTTTGTGTGACGAGTATACTTTGAGTATGGTTTGCCAAATTCAAGACCATAGACACACAGCTATTTGAATAATGGCATCTTACCAACCTTCTTATATAATGCATGCTATTATCCTATGACCCATGTCATATTACATTATTCATATTATTGATTTCAAATAATTATATTCATTTTCATTATTGTACTTTTTAATATAATAGGTACACCTGAACCACAAAACTCAGAATATGATGGATAGAGTTCTTTCTCCCTTAACAATATTCCTTCCGTAATGATACATCATATTTTTCTAGTCAGTCTTGCCAGATCAAGTCGCCCATAATCTTTTCAAGAACGTTTCAAGCTAGCAGCACTGAATCATATTTCCAGAATATGTCTATGATCTTAAAGGTAGGTTTCGGGAATGATAGTTCTCGAAAATTGGTCTCACACTATGGATTATGAAATTACTCAACATTTTTGCCTCTTGCTAATTTTCCTCTTGACTTTCTCTCTCTTTCTCCTCAACATGAAAGAGAAAAAGGACCATGCCACCTCGCAAGACCACGTGCCAATGGCAGAAAATTAGTAGCTGCTACTGGTCGGGTTCAACTCGCCAGCGCCTTTCGGTCACGATCTTACCTAGCACCTGGGCCATCATGCCTCTATTCGACTTCGCCGTTGTCTTCTCCCTTCTACTGCCTTTGAACTTTAACTCGATGAAATCGAGTCACCAACGACAAAATCTAGTGAAAACTCGATGAGGCGTCGTTGAAGATTTATCGACAATCAATTCCTGACCAATTATAGGTCATGAAATGGTTGAATTTGGCCGAAATCAGAGAGGGTATGATTTGGAGAAAAATCACCCAGTTAGGATTCCTCGAGATTGAACTATGATAGCAAATTTCAGTTGAATCCCAGATATTTTACGAAATTTCACCAAATTCCATGACATGTATGTGCCACATAGACAACCAAATTTTGCGTGTGTGCGTGCAAATTTTAAAGTTTCATGCGTGTGCAAATTTTTCCCTTGTGGATGGATAAATTTCAATTTAATCCTGCGAGTTCAAATTAATTATATTAAAGTACCATAGATTATAATTTTCATTAAAATCATAATTAATATGATTTTTAACTCACAATAATACATAATTACTTGATTTAAAACATCAAGAAATGATTTCAACCATGCTATGATACCAAGTGATAGGTTTTATGCATAATTAACAAATAATTATACGTTAGACTATTCAATTAACAAACTAATTCGTTAATTAAATGGCACTAACTTGTCGAAGCATGCCAGTCCATAGGTTCAGACCGGCTTTCTTGAAGTGTCATCGAATTACGATCACAGTATATCCGACACGTAATTTGATTTTGGCTAACTTTCCTAAATTGAAAATCTGATGAAAACGTAAGAACTAATCTTAAATTTTCCTTTTTAAGTGGGCTTTTGGTCGCAAAGTTTCAGTTTTGTTCATCCAAATTTCTCCTTTGACACGTACGTTGAGCGTCCTAATCGTTTTACGGATTGGACCAGATGAGGCTAGGTCTAATTTTGCGCAATAATGAGGATTAGAATCTTGGTCCAACAATAGTATGTTAAATAACCTAGTTTTTTTTTGTATATATATGTATAATAATTCAATTAGTTTAAGTTCGAAATAAGTAAAATGTTTAAAAATTAAAAAATTTCTTTCTACTAATATTTAACAATAATACATTTCGAAGGATTCAAACTCCAAACTTTTTAATTAAACATGAACATAATTACTAGTTGATTTAAGTGGTTATATAATATCAATTATCTCGGTACTACTATTAACTTTTATTTTTGACCACACATATTCCGGCCTTAACGGCAATTATTATGCGAGATTTATTTGGTAGATTGTTGGACCGACAATAGGAGATGACAATTTATAATAGAATGATGCTCACATTCCTCTTTTAATGATAAACGAGCATTTAGGTTCCAAATTAACTAATATCCAAATAATTATTAGTTCAGTTATTTTAGATTCAAATTCAGAGCAATGGAGTTGCAGTTAAAACTTCTAAATTTAATCTATTGTGTAGGTGATAATATGACTAATCCTCCTTGAGCTACAACAAAACTCCTCTTTTAGCTCACAAATCTCTTATTTATAAAAAAAAATTTCCAATGTACTTTATTATCCGTGTTTCTTTTAACTCAGGTTCAAGACAGTATTGACACCTTGATCGATTCCTATTATTTGAAAGTTAAAATATGATAAACACAGGGAAAAGTGGTGGCGACGACGTTATGAACGGGATAGAATCCATGTAATTTTAGGTATAAATTTTAAAATTTTGAAATCTGCGATTTAAAGCGTGGACTTTTTTGGTTTTGGAATTGATATTTACTAATTAAAAATTCCTTTTACGGAAAATAATATTAAGCAATTACTAAATTTTGAATGTAGAAGATACTTTGGTGCATCACGATATAGTGTTTATCAGTGTCATTTATATTAATAAACATTATCCGATATTTTGAATGTATCATGATATTTTACTTTGGTAAATACAACAATATAATTATTACTCATCCCAAAAAAAATATCACCCTGTTATTTTGTGAGCTTCTTCTTTCTATCACATCTCAATGACTCAATCATCTCGAATTAAGCAAACAGGAAAGACATAATTATGAGGAGCGGACGAAAAATAAACTAAAATGCTGCGCTCGTCGTACCGAACTTAGGTCATATATTATTCGCACATTGAAATAATTACTAAATACCCTTGACATATAGATTAAAGATATAATACGAAATCGGGTACCCCGATCATAACAACTAAGCAATACGTGGTTAAGCCTTAAAGCTTAATTAAAGATTTTAAATCCAAATACTAAAAATTAAACTCTACGTAGTGTCAAAGTTTTATAAAAATATCAAATAATTCTTAATCTAATAGTAAGAGAAAAGTGGATGCAAGTGACCTTTGGTCCAGCGGCACAAGGGTGGGGAAGGGTTTGGGAAGTTCAGGGTTCGATTCCTGGCATGTTGTAATAGAATAGGTATTATAATAGGATCTCAAAAAAAATAAGAGAAATATGGATTGGGGAATGATTTTTTTATTACAAAAATGTGTTATTGTATACAAAAAATTACGAAAATAATATAAAAAATTTTAATTATAAAATTGGTGCTCACATTGGACATCAATTTTTTGTGTGTGACTTGGTAGGAATCATGAAAAAATTACATGATCAGGTCACAAAAAACTTGTGACTTGGTCTCCGGTCACCAACGACAATATTACAGAGAAGACTATGGCGACAAAAAATAGAGGCACGATAGCTCGCAAGAGTGCTACCAACAAGCTCGTGAGACTACGACGAGTTGATTTTGATCGATCTTGACCATTGATTTAATGTCGTCGATGCACGTAGAATAAGCTTCATGAAGTTTCGGAGGACGACGACAATGGATGCCCAATTTCTTATATTTGGGCATTAATTCCACGTCTCCATCATGGAAATGTTAATTTTTGGGAGAATTCACGGAAATGTTAATTAGTTACCGTATCTATTGCATGTTGAAGGAGATTGAAAAAGTTAGATTATGCATATGTTAGTTTCTCTTACTCTATATTTCACTCACTCAAAAACTTATTCTTAATTTGTAATATTTTTGCGTATCGAAATTTTTGTTTATTTTGCAGTTTGTTTATTGTCTAATGTCCAGTATCATTGTAAATATAATATTTTTTGATAGTCCAACCAGCTTATCAAAAATGATAATTAGACACCGTAATATAATTTATCGTAAAAACATACAAATGAATCCGTATAATCTTTGGTAAAATAAATTTATCCTTAAGAAGAGCCGCCACGTGTTCTTCCCGCCATTAGTTTATCCAAACCTAACCCACCTCCAAGAACCGTCGTAACCCGTGCATAGCACGTGATCCCCTCTCTGACGTGATCCGATCGTGTGGAATCTCTACGGAGTTTGATTAATTTCTCTCTCCTTGGCTCCCTTCGATGACGGCGGCTAGTAACGTACTCCTCCTTCCCCCGCCGCTTATCCTGTCCCCGCCAGCTGCTACGTCAATTCCGCTACGGCGGCGTGTCGGTTTCTCCCGCCACCGGAACCAGTACACTCGGCTCTCCGCGACCTCGAAGGAGGAGAAACAGCAGCTAGGGACCTCCGTAGGAGGTTGTACTATCGGAGTTTTTTCTTATTGGCTGTATTGTTTGTCTATTTTACTTTTTTCCTTCTAAACTGTGCGATTTCTGCCGAAACGAGAAAGTAGGAGGCGGCGAGGAGAGGCGGTCAGGCGAGGAAGAGGAGATCGTTGACTTGGGATGGCAACCAGCGTTCCCTCTCGTTTTGATTGCTTCCATGTCCAATTTCCTATTCGGATACCACATAGGGTTTGCTTCTTTCAGTTTTCCCTTCTTTTTTTTTCTTTTTCCCTTTTGATTTCAAATTTCGGTTTATTGAAGGATATGAGGCTATTGATATGTGTTATTGGCTGCTACTTAGGGTTATGAATGGGCCGATTGTTTCGTGCAAGGGAGCTAGGATTCGAAGGAGATCATATTCTCGAGGGACTGGTGGTCAGCATTTTCATTGTGGGTGCATTTGTTGGGAGCATGCTCTGTGGTTCGTTGGCTGATAAGCTCGGGTGTCGCCGGACATTCCAGATTGTCACGATTCTGCTGATCCTTGGCGCTATAATTAGGTAGGGAACGTCCGATTCCGGGATTCTTTTGGACGTGTTTCATTTTTTTCTGAACTTGTACCAATGACAGTTTTGGTTATCTTGCATTTTTTGATCCCCTCTGCCTTTGTATTTTAATTGCTTCGTTGGAGATGTTAGCTTCTTTGGTTATGGCTGTGAATTGACTCCTAAGCTATTTTCTACTTAGTAAGCTGATTGTGGCAGTGCACAAGCTCACTCTTTGGATGAAATACTGTGGGGGAGGTTTCTGGTTGGACTTGGCATTGGTGTGAACACAGTTCTCCTCCCTATTTATATCTCAGAGGTTTGTTCATTTATGCTGCACTACTTGTTTCAACTGTAATATTGTATCTCTTGTTAGCTGTGCTCCTTTTCCTTTCTATTTCCACTTGCGGAAACCAAAGTCTTTGATACGATTAGAGTTTTATTTGGCGGAGATAATCACAAAGTGTAGTGATAGATGAGGGCTTAGGTGCTATTATGGTGTCTGTGGCAATGTTTCAGTATTGTTTACAACATGTTGAGAAATTGAATGTAGAAATTAATTGCATGTCGCCATGACCAGAAAAATAGGGGAAGCTATGTGGAAGCTGAAATTCCACTTGTTGTTGGAGAGAGTCCCACATTGGAAGTTGCGAGTGGGTTGGTTTTGTTTGGTTTGTAAATGCGAAAGATCCACCTGCTCACTACCTTAAGGTTTTGGATAGGATATGGAAATTCTTATATGGCGATGGGCTTTGTTTGATAGGGCGTGTTGGAGAACATCCCACTTTTGTTGGGCTAGTTTATAAATGTGGCAGATACACCTACTCACGACCATAATGTTTTGGGCAGGATATAGAAAATTCCTATACTTGTAAAACTGGCAACCGTCAATGATTTGATCTGTCAAACAGTTGCGTAAAACTTCTTTGATTAAAGTGTTTAGTTTGCTCAATCCACTTACATGTAGATGCTATGCCATCTTTGTGGGATGTGATTAAAAGGATTTTCGTTAGAAGCCCACTGCTTAGTTATTTATATTTGCTGTTCTCCATGTTATAGGTTGCCCCAACCAAATACAGAGGTTCTCTTGGAACCTCGTGTCAAATTGGCACATGCCTTGGAATCATTGCTTCTTTGTTTCTTGGCATTCCCGCTGAAAGTGATCCACACTGGTGAGTAATAGTCTCCTTTGGGTAACAGCCTCTTAAGGATGATTCCTGTTCCCTATTAATTATATTTGGTCACCGTGGCAATCTTTGCAGTGTTTATTTGTAATAATAGTTGCGTTTCTTAGAACAACTATAATCAGAACCAAAATGGATTGATGTAGAATGTCAATAAGTCCTTTGATCCTCGTGAACTTGTGTATATTAACTTCCTGATAAGGCATATCTTACTGACTTTTATGTGCAACTAATGATTGGAAATTTTGAGTCGATGCATATGGCAGTCTGAGGTACCTCTATAAACTGGAAACTAGATATGAGACTTGAACCAAATTTTTGTAAGACTTGAACCAAAGTTTTGTTTCAGGTGGAGGACAATTCTCTGATATCCTGGACCCAAACACATAAAGTTCAGAATATAAAAGCACTTTCTCCGTCCCAGTTCTCACACTTCTTACCGGATGTTTGTTAGCCTTTTGTTTTCAACACTCGCTTCTTGATAACAGAAAAATGATGCATTCTTTTGTTTTGGTGTAGTTGCACTTGTCGGGGGTGCTCTTTTTGTTCTACAACAGTTTGCTGGAATAAATGCAGTGCTTTATTTTTCTTCTTTGACGTTCAAGGAGGTCGGTATAACCAGTAGTACTCAAGCAAGCCTACTTGTTGGACTTACCAACTTTGCAGGTTTTGAACCTACCATCATTGAGCTTCTAATTATGTCAGAATCGCTGCTGGTCCATAACTCTATTTGAAACAATTAAGTTCTTCAAGAAGTTTATGCACTTTTGTCATTTCAGGTGCACTTGGTGCTTTGTACTTGATGGATAAGGAAGGAAGACAGAAGCTCTTGATTGGCAGTTACGTAGGAATGGTAAGCAAACTTCAAATTGGGACATAAGAATACAGACACGGCTAGTCATCTGAAAAAATGAATTTTGGCCGCCCTTCTCTTCTGTAAAGTTTGTTGATTTGATTAGTTTCGTGGAGGCTGATGCTCAAGCTGGATTTACCGAAACAGGAAATATGGAAACAAAGAATTAATCATGGAGATGATGCTGTTTTTCCCTTCTGCAGGCAATTTCAATGTTTATTGTAGTATGTTCCATTAGCTTCCCTGTGAATGAAGAAGTTGGTCACAACTTGTCAATAATGGGAACTCTTCTGTAAGTAGTTCCTACCAAACAAACTCAAACATTTCATGCAATCTGTTCTTTTCCACAACAGTAATTGCTTACTAAAATGGTCACAGCTGACTGGAGTTGCCAAATTTAGACGTGTGTGTATTTTTCTGACAGCCTTCATGTACTTGAATTTTCCTAAAACTGGATAAAGCTTTTGACTTAAAATATGTCAGAAGGGTTCAAGGAAGATGGTTTAGCCCTTGCTTCTGATGACAGACTGGGAAGAAGTAGATGTATATGCATCAACATTCATCCTATGCCGAGCTACTGATGCTAAGCGAGCTTCCAAGTACTTTACAATGAGAAAAAATATGGATTTTGTAGACGTCGTTCAGTATTTGCCATATTAATAACAAGTCTTGCGCTGCTGCAATTCCATCGCAAAATGATGTGCCAAGTCCCGAGGAAGATGATGTTTGTAATTCAAAAATATCCTGATGATATAATTGAGATGGTAGAGAAGCCATATGGCATGTACAATATCCTATTCCCACTTTGTTGCATGCAATTTTATCGTAATATTTAATCAATATCCTTGCCTCAAGGTACATTTTTACCTTTGCAATTGGAGCTGGCCCAGTCACTGGTCTTATCATACCAGAACTCAGCAGTGCCCAGACACGAGGAAAAATCATGGGGTTCAGTTTCTCAGTTCACTGGGTATGTATCATGGTGTTGTATGCTATCTTTGACGGTAAAGGGTCTGCACAACATTCTGATAAATAAAAAGTAAAAAGGCCTAGGCTGACGGAAACCCCTAATCCTGGATACATTCTTCATCTTAACATGCGTGTTTCCATTCCAATGTTAAATTCAGCCTGTATTTCAACTGTGAGAAAAGATTATCAAAATAACTGATCCACCCTGAATTAGAATCCCATTTTCTTATTGACTTGTCTTTAGCAGCCAGTTTGTGTGCCACACGAGTAAACATAGTAGGTCTAAGCAGTGTGCACCGGTTTACGCGGCCTTTGGCAGCTTTTCGTTGCTGGCCGCTATCTTTGCATATTACTTCACTATCGAAACTAAAGGACGCTCACTGGAGGAGATCGAAATGTCGCTAAACCCCAAATTCTCTTCCAGAGACGAGCAATTATAAGCATCGGGTGGCCGGTCGGGGCTGCGATGGTCACCCTTGAACTCACAACTTCCCTAACATCTTGCGCTGGGCAAATTGATGTTCAGGCATTAGTCTCCAGAGACGGTCCCCGTGATCTTTTGCTCTCTGTGAATATGTACATAGGATCTTTCTTGTTTATATATTTCCGATGAAGAACTGTTACATGAATGAAAAATCACTTCTCTTTTGTTTCATTTTTCATCCTAAATGATCTTCAGAAAATTTGATAGCTGAGAAAGTGGTGGTTTGGTTCTTCTCCTAATCTTGTTTCGGGCAGAAAATGGGATTTTATGGTTATATTCTAACGCGTAACTTCTCCCTTACGAAAATAACTAAATTTTGGATACCAACAATTTTTCCGGTTGAAAACGATATGCAAGATTGTCCACGAATCTTTGTTAAAAAATATTACACGAGGGAAAAATCTGTTTAAGAAATTCTGCTAAAACATTGTCATACAAGGTAAAGAGTTAATTAGTTAAAGAATGTTCGGATAGGACACCCGTAACTTCGTCATCCTCCCTAAAGTTATGTTGCAATATATCCTGTTCAAA
>SOPF01025331.1:0-31891 GCA_012979155.1 Hypericum perforatum | reverse complement strand
GGGGTTAGTAATCTATGAAATAGGGAGAGTCTAAGAGGGTTTTGAAAGTTTCAGAATTTTAACGTGTTAGAGGGGTTAGTAATCTATGAAATAGGCAGAGTCTAAGAGGGTTTTGAAAAGTTCAGAATTTTTTTTAGTTTATTGTAATATGGAAAGATTCTTGTAAAAGGGGAGATGGTTTGTTTAAAAATTATAAACAAACTTGGGAATTTTTTTTATAATTTATCACTATCAACTAATTTCAGTCATTACCAACCTGATAGTTCATGTGTACTACAAAATATCTGTACTACCAATTAATTTTAGGATTTAAGTAAACACAAATTTCATAAAAGTCATTTCATAATGAATTACTTTTAAGTACTAATTTCCCCGTAATCAGATCTTTCAAAAAATCACCACCAAGATTTTTTTGCTCAATTCCACCAGTCCCGGCATTATTTACTTTGGATTTGTGGCCAAAATGTTAGGAAAGATTAAGAGGCTCGTAGAAGTTGCGTATACCTGCTATGAGAGGGCTCCCTAAATTCCAATACATTAAAATATTGTTAAAAAAAATAAAAATTTGTAAAGAATGTTAGTAACCTGAAAGTTCAAATTTGTAAAGAATGTTAGAAATCAAAAAGTTCAAAAAAAAATTATTCTCTAAAAAAGAAGAAATTTCAAAAATATAATAAACCTATAACGAAATAAACAGCCCTTGTCATTAAATAATTATTGACAAATTCTCTCTTCTTTCTCCGCCTCAACACTACCGGAACCGACAGGGACGCTATAATGATTGATAATAATGAGTTTAGGGACTAATCTGTAAACTCTATAAACTGAGACGATTATTAAAAAAACGTAAAAGGATGGAACTTTTATATTCCTTCTATAGGAGGAGTACACATATATACATACATATATACATACATACATATATATATATATATGTATAAATGTATATATATATGTAAATATATGTATATATATTATATATATTCTAGGGTTGACCGATCATGGTTATAATCGAAGTTGTGGATGATAAGGACAGAAAACACAAAAGGGCGAAGGTGGAGGACGGAATCCAAGGCCACAGCACCGACATCGACGCAAAGAAGACACCGACATCGACGACAAAGAAGACGAGGGAAGCCAAGGCGGCCGCAGCAGCACCTGCATTGACAAGGACGACAGCGATAGCGACACCAACAGTTGTGGCTACGACGACGGCCGCTACGACATCGATGAGGACTATGTCAGCAGCGTCGACTATATATGACGACGAAAGCATAAGCGAGGAAGAAAATCAAGTCTTTCGCCGCTATCTCAAGCAAATCAAAGTGTCCAGGGTTTAGCCTTTTTCCTACGCACCATGTTTTAGGTTTCATTGTCTAGGCCAATGTTTTGATTTGGTAGCAATTGGTTATTATGCTAGGTTTCGACGTCGACATATTTCCTAAGCGTGTGATCAGAGGACTTCGTCCGGTGGATATAACTACAGCATTTGATGAACTTAAGAAGTGTGCAGAATTCGTAATCAAATGGCACAACCGCAAAAAGGTTTGTTTGCGTTTGCGTTTGCTAGACAGTTGAGGGATCCTTTTTCCTTTGGTTAACTAATTTTTTGTGGATTATAAGACGGAGCAGCTCAAGTTTATGAGGATTCTCAAGGCCATTGAAGGTTCCACCGTCGGCTACATTTACTACATAACCTTGGAAGCCAGAATTGAATCCTCTGGGAAGACCAAGATTTACCAAGCAAAAGTTCAGGATGATTTCTTATACAAGAAGATGATCCTCTACATTGTCAGGCCCAAAACTGGTCAAGAGACAAGAATAGATATAGATTGAAGGTAAATCGTTATTTCCAAAATCAAGTCCTATGAAATTTTTTATCGATGAGCACTTTGCTCTAACAGTGAGTTGGGGATTGGCCCATATGAAACTCTGGATCTTATAACGGTTTAGTGATATTCAAACTCTGGATCTTTTGCACGTAACTTTGGGTCAAAGTTGCTGATGGCGTTTTCCAAATTGAGAGGAGGTTGTGGATGTGGTCTTGCTGTTGTATGCCTTTCAGAAGTTTGAATTGTTGTTTTGATGGTTTTGTTCCAAAGAGACAGTGCCAGTGCTAACTTCTATCTGCTGTAAGTTAACCATTTGCCAAGGCACACTTGGACAGCGCAGTAAAACGGAGAGTTGAATCACTTAATAGCTAGAAAAGCACTCTTTATGTTCTGTAAATTTCTGCCAATATTTCCATGCTTGTTTGAAGTGTTCTGTAAATTGATTGTTATTGTTTCGCAAGCCTGGGGATAAGCAATTCTATCGTGTCCTTCAAAATAGTACTTAGTGCACGCATGGGCTGTCGTTTACACCAGAAATACTGTCGTTTATTAAGTCTGATGTAGTCACAGACATCTTGAGTTGGCTCTCCTAATATATATAATTTTATAAAATATATTTATTATTCTATCTGATTTCTCGCATCACAAAACTTGTCTTACATTCTAATAATCAGAATATATACTTATTATTATTATTATTTTTTGTGTATTCCGGACTCTATTTGTAACGCATAAATAAGGACACACTGTTGTTAAAAATAACTTAGGTGCAATTATTTAACATGCTCAATAACCATGAATTAATTAGAAAAAAAAATCAACATCCTAGAGCTAATTTTAGTAGTCATGGTTTAAATTTTAAAATACAATACGTCAAGTGACTGGTGGAAATATTTCATTTGATATCCACGAGGATTGTCCAAGAAGACCTCAGGATCGCGAGGGAAGACCGACATCCATGAATGTTGCCTCAGGTTCGAACTGGTCGGATGGTGACTGTCTTTCTATTTTATTAGGTCCAAAGCAATCAGATTCTTGGATTTTGGATAGCGCTTTTTCCTTTCACATGACGCCCAAGAGAGGGTGGTTCGACACCTACAAGTTCGTTGATTCAGGTATGGTAATCATGGATGATGTTCCACTTGTAAGATTACCAACATAGGAGATATCTGAATCAAGATGTGGAACGATGTCGTGGTAAAGTTGTGTGGAGTTAGGCATGTTCCAAAAGTAGAGAGGAATTTGATCTTATTATTAGCCTTGGATTGTAGCGAGTATGACTACAAAGTGGTAGGTGGTCTAATTGAGATAGAGAAGAATGTTGTGGTGGTGATGAAAGGTAAAAGAGATATCCAAAATACCTACATGTTAATGGAGACTCTGTTGTAGGTGGAGTCACATCCTTGTGTTCTGATAGAGAGGTGAAAAGCTTAAGTCATGTGAGGTTGGCTTTGCTTCGACATGGATGAAGAGTAGAGTTGGAATTCGCAGAGACATGGATAACAAACTATAGTTGCTTCATGGAGGTATGGTTGACAGGGAGTCATAGTCGTCTCGGAGAAGCTTTGTTAACTGGGTCCTACTATGGTTGTCTAAAGGAACGTGCACGTCAAAGGTGTCCAGTAATTTTGGCATTGGGCATGCAAAGCTGTTGGTGATATCACATAGATCGGGTATCTCACTCAAGGCCGAACTTTAGAGTTCGAAGCATATTGGGGGTTCTACTAGGTAGAACAAAATGTTGCCCATTGTATGCTATGACAGATAGGGTTGGCTTGTGGCTAGGTGGTCCAGCGAAAAAGTAGTTTGAGATTGTAGAGCATGGGGTTGACCAGATAATAAAAAACACTTCTATTGGTTGTAAGGTTCTTCTGTAGGTAGACTTGCTAATTTGGGTTCAACAGAGATTGGAGAAAATAAGCCAAGTAAGTTTGGAAGCTCGAGCTCTGGAGCTGGCTCCAATTGAATAAACGAAAAGTGTGAGAAAGTTGAGATGATCTTATTGATTATAGCGGTTTTCTATGGTTCGTGAAGGAGTCGGTAAAGTTGGGTCTGTTTTGAAAGTTCTCATAATTCTTCATAGGACGGAGTCTTCTTCAAGGTGGTGTTTGTTGAAGCTCGGGTGGAGCTTCATGATTTCTTGCACAGGAGGATCACTCACCAAGGTGGAGATTGATGGAATTGTGGCGAGTTAAAGGAGGGGAGTAGCGATCGCTACTCACCTATCAATTGCTAGGTTCAAGATGATTTTTCAGATCCAGTGATCGTTGAGCACCCAGCGGTTGTTGGGTACTGCTGCGACAATTTTTTCTAATTAGCTCGAGACTTGTTTTGGACTCTTAGTTCGACTTAGATAGGTTTTATTGTACTCCAAATATTGTCTACTATATAAAGACATATAACCTAGGGTTGTGCAAGGCTTTGTGACTCGTATCCATCAATAAAAGTTCTCCTTTCTCATTGTGGACATAGACATTAGGCCAAACTACGTTATATCTTGTGTTTGTGTACTTTGCACGATATTGTTCCCGTGTTGGTGTGTTCCTAACATCGTTGACTCACTAATAAAATTTTGGATGGTTGAAATTTCAAGAAAGATCTCCCATTTGAAGTCTAGAAATGCATCATTGTTAAATGACTTAATTATCGGTCATTCTCACATATCAACTCCATAATAAAATAATAATAATCAATTTGCAAAACCTATGAACCTTCAACGAAGTTTTTTTATTTTTTCAATTGCAAGGAAGTTGATTTGAGAAAAGAAAAGCTAAAGAAAGAGATGACCATTGTAGTATAAATAAGAGAGGCATCTGAGTATATATTGGCAAAGAACTTCTCAACCTTTGTGATAAAAATTCCTTCTCATCATTATTAAGTTAATAAGATATGTATCCTCCTCGGTGCCCAACATGCGCGGATTAGTGAATCAGGGAAGGCCGCCCTATGGGGGACTACGTGATCGTTTCAAGATCAGGCGGTCACATCCCGGGCGTCCACGACAGCTGCCGTCCCACTCCTCCGCCCTATGACAACTCTGGGGAGGACAGGAGGACAGGAGGAGGAGGAGGCAGAGGCGGAAGTGGAGGCGGAGGGTGGAGACGGGGGAAGCCGGGTATCAACATGAGCGGACATGGCAAAGCCAAGCATGGCGCTGGCCAGATCGGAAATATCAACGTTGAAGGAGGCGGCACACTCAATATTGGAAAATAGTCATGTGGTTTTCTTCTACCTGGTCGTCGACATTTTGGGGCTTTCTTTATCTTCTGTTTTGTGTGATTGCGTTTACGATGTTGGTGCCTTTCCTGTTAATTTGGTTTGATGTCTTATCTGGAAGGTCAATAAGTAGAGTGAGGGATCTCATCTGCCGTTTGTCGGAAATTACTGTCATATTGTATTATGGATTGGTTCACATATCAACTTTTATTTTGATTATGTTCGTTGTTTGGGAATTTTCGTCGTGAAATTATGTAGTTCATCAATGTTGAAATATAACAACCGGTTTTTCAGAAATCAGCACCAATATTCTTCACGATGGCTTTTTGTCACATATCAGAGGCATCATGGTTGGAGTGAAAATTTAATCTCGGTCGGATTATAGCTTCTAGACATTTGTTTTTTTTTGGATAGTTTTGATCTTTTTTTTACGATAATTGTTAAGAGTTGGTTTCTATTATGAAAGTTGTTCATAATTATTTTTCTTTTTTTTCTTATCTATTCTGCTAGTTTTTTTTGGTGATGATCTATTCTGCTAGTTAGATATATGTACAAAGGGCTTTGATGATACATGTAATTAAGACCTCCCCCAATGGTACAACTTTCAATGTATTGATAACTTACCTTGTTTTCTTTATATATATTTTATGGGTATGGCACAAAATTTTAATTGAGTATTAAGAACACGATTATAAGATAAAATACAACAATAACCAGACATAACAGAAGGAAGTATGAAGGCAGGCGTCCTGTAATAGCCCTTCGATACAATAGGACCATACTGTGAGTCTGTGAAATGACAAAGTTGATTTTCATAATCATATAATAAAGACCTAATCGAAAATTTACTAACCAAGGTCCTTTTTAATTGGTCATTTCTATTCCTACCAAATTTATAATATTTCACTCTTTATCCTTATTGTTTTACTCTATCAAATTCTGTTATATCTGTATTGTTTTTTCTCTCACTTTTCTCTCCTCTTTGTCATTGTTCTTGGTCGAGCACTCCAAATCCAAACCAGGTCCACGTCACAAGTTTATTTATCAACATTCTCTATCTTAATTTGTTGTTTGTTAAGTTTTTCCTCTATAAGTCTACTTCGTCATTTTCAGAAAGGTCTACTACTGGAGGCTTCTTAGAAAAGAGGCATTTTGCGAATAAATAATTTCTGGTTCTCAAAATAAAATAAAGGCAATCACGTCCGGAGTTGGTATGTGGGAAATTCATGGATAAACGCGCGTTTCTTGAAAAGCCAGTAGAGTGGCATGTTTGTTGAAATATATTCTAACCAGTAGAAAAGGAGCAGAAAAAAATCCATCTGTTTGATAAAATTGGTATAACTCAATTTACTAAGTAGTTTTAATCCGCCTAAAATTAACAAAGTATTTTCTAAAACTAAAAATAATATTTAACAACAAGGGAATTTGGTTGTTGGATTATTTATTTTGGTTTATTGTATTAAGCTCAATGTATAATACCCCAGTCTAGGTAAAATATTTAAAGGTGTATATTAATTAAATCTTATCAAGTTTTTTAGATTTTATCGTCGAAAATTGGTTCGTACCAAGTCATACATTATACTAGGTTAGGAATGAAAATAGGCTGAATCCAGATAAAATTCATAGGACAGAAATTTTTATTACATTTTTGAAGAGTGAACTCACATCCTTAATTATATCGGAATAAATTTTTATTATATTTTTGAAGAGTGAACTCACGTCCTTAACTATATTTTCTTTAACTATAAGAATTTTTGCAAGATCAAATTATTTAAATATCGGGGACAGTTAGGACGACTTGCAAATTTTTCTTGTTTAAAACTATTTTTATTAAAATAATTAATTGTCAATGGTTTTCCTCAAATAGGAAGAAAACATTAGAAATGTGAATGTAATTCGATTTGTTTATTTAAACAAATCAGTATAAAAAATGCACATACATAGATTAAAAAATTGAAAATGAAATGGTGGAAATTTAGAAATTGGTATTATGTTTAGTCATTGGTTTGTCAAGTAATCTCACATACCCACTCCGCACTACCTTAATAATTTATTTGCAAAACCTGTGAAACTTCAATGAAGTTGTCTACTTGTTTAATTGCAAGGACGTTGATTTGAAAAAGGAAAAGCTAATAAAAGACTGATGGCACTTGTAGTATAAATAAGAGAGACCTGTGGCATTAAGCATATTGGCAAACAACTCAACATTTGTGACTAAAATTCCTTCTAATCGTTCTTAAATTAAATAAGATATGTATCCTCCACAGTGCTCCATATGCGCCGATTACTGGGTCAGGGTGGGTCGCCCTATGGGAGACTACCTGATCGTTTCGAGGGGTGGTCACATTCCGGGAGTCCACGGTGGCTGTACCCCTGCTCCTCCGCCATGCGACAACTCTGCAGAGCGAAGGAGGCAGCAAGAAGCCGAGGACAGGAGGAGGCGCGAGGAGGAGGAAAGGAGGCAGAGGGAGGAGGCGGAGGATCGGAGGAGGCCAAGTGTCACCATGAGCGGAGGTGGGAGCGCTGAGCACGGTGCTGGCCAGATTGGAAATATCAACGTTGGAGGAGGTGGCAGAGTCAATATTGGATAATAGTATTGTGGTTTTCTTCTACGTGGGTCGTTGGCGTTTTGGGGTTGTCTTTAATATTAGTAATGTTTTGGTGTGTTTCAGTTTGTAATATTAAGAGTTAATTATTGTTGAATTTTATCATTGGAGTCTTTCGGATCATGTTTTCAGAATTGTTCTTTATTTTGTTGTTGGTCTGCTTTCGTGTCTTATTTGTGAGATCAATAAAGTGGGTGACGGATGAGTCATCCGCTATTTGTCAGATATTACAGAAGAATTATGAACGACTTACAACCTTCGTGAGAAACATCGTATTTTGATGACAACAGGAGATTTCTGCATAGATAACTTTTATGTGATATACTCCATTATGCGGGTAAAGTTTTTAGTGTCGAATTCGATGAAGTGGTCAAGGAATTTGTGTAGGAAAATAATAATTATTAGTTGGGGACTTGGGGGCTGGGAGGTTTAGTGGTCCTCAATCTGTACTACAGCGCAATGTAAACTAGTTATTTTTTTATAAAGCTGAAGACATATTATTCTTACATCCACTTAGCCAAGGTTCGATAATATCATTAAAATGGGTCATAATTTATTAAATAAATATTTAACATTGAAAAATTTGAAACACAAATTTATTAGTTCTCCTGTTGAAGTGATTGGTTATTCGTTCTCGCCTGTTCTGCAAACATTGATTCTTCGTGCGTGGAATATGGTTCCTTAGGTATTTTCTATAAGTTTTAATATATTGTGCATCGCTTTCCTTTACGACTTTTTTTCGCTTAACCTATCTCTTGCACTTTTAAAATTGGAGGCACCCACACCGAAAGTGGGAACCCTTGTAACAACCAAGAAAGTGGCTATACTTGCACTCAATCTTGTATCACACGGAGGATTTCATTTCCCTTAAAACTCCAAAATGTTCTTTGTGAAACAATATCATCATTTTCAGACATCCATAATCGAATCGGATTATACTCAACAACACATCTGCTAGCATTGATTGAAATGTGGAACTCTAATCATTGGATATCCAATCAATTTTTATTAGTTACCTCTATATAAGCTCGTGCATATAGGAAATTAAACAGGAGAATTATTTTTGAATAAAATTCGGACAATACTTGATTCTCTAATGTTATATTTTCTATTTGTAAGATCGTAAGGTTTTACTCAAAACTTTCTTTAAAAAGTGAACTTGAATTAACTCTAATTAAATATTAGTCAAAGAGTTTGTAACCCAAGTGCACAAGACATTGTAAATATGTAAAGAGTCTAGAGTTAAACATTAATTTTGTCATTGTGTAAAATTTATCTTTAAGAAAACTCTTATTAGATATTAGAGTGACACATTTAAATTGGATATACCAACTAATTCAAATTAAAGTTGAATAAGACTTTCGAAACATGATAAATTTTTTTCGAACAAATTTTTAACAATCTTTCTAATAACTCAAACCAAAAACCACTTGAATTAATTTAAGACATCTCTCTCACTAGCTCATCTAAGACCCGGACACGAAAGACTGGTTAACCAAAAAGAGTTATCCGCCTTCCATGTTGATATGTCCAAGCATGCCAAATCCAGTCCCTTAACAACCAAGTTTATGGGACAATAAATACAGAGAATTCTTTACAGCTTAGACCATTAAAGAGGAAATAACAAAGATCTGTTTCCTGACTATCAACACATCATATATAATGTAGGATTAAAAAAAAAGCCAAATAGCATTCTACCAATACAAGCTAACACATTTCCTGCAACTGCTTCATGAAACTTGGTGACAAAAGTTTCATTAGTTTGACACTTACATAACACATACAAATTTGCTTGTAATTGGTGTTGGAAAATTTGGTGGAATAAAAGAAATAATTGATCTGAATCGCGTCGTGGACGCTGTCCTTAATAACTATTTCACCGGTAGGTGTAGTTCTCCAAGATTAAATAGATCCTTCCGAGTTCAAATAAACGCGGGTAATCAAATAACTAACGAGATCAAGAATAGCTACTCCGAATCGAAAAATAGAGCAACATATTTAGCCAAAATGATTCTTCACTTAGTGGATATTCTCCCTCTTTCTCAAATGAAGGATAACCTTCTTATATAGTAAATATTCAAAGGGCAAAATAAATATGGCCATTTACACAATTTAATTGTGTAACATATGATTTATTTTATGCAATAAATACGGAATGCCATAAATTTAAAAATAAATTATGAAGGTTACTAAACCTTAAAATAATGAATGATTTTTCTCAAATAAATGCTCATTTTAATTTGAAGTTTAATGTAGATTATTATAATTTTGTAACATCTCACATTAATCACATAAATTATTTATGCCCATTAAAATACCCTTTGAATTATCATTTTACTCACACATAATTGCTCCATTTTTCCAACAATTGGTATAGAGCGCAACTGCTCTTTGCGTACATGTATTACATGACACAACACAAAAAGGATGACAAATGGCATCAGGGAAGAAGGAGAATAAGCTGTAGCTGCAACATCAATGCCCACTTCAGAGAAATCTATACATAAGTTGATACCAGCAATGTTGAACTATTTTTAAATGTTGTTCAAGAACTGGCTCCAAGGAGACAAAGGTTGCTCTGAGCCAGCCTCTATCTCAAGAAGAAATCAAGCAAGCTGCTCTGCAGTTGGGAGGTCTCAAAGCTCTTGGGCCCGATGGTTTCTCAGGTATTTTCTTCCATAAGTTTTCATAAATTCTGGTATACTATTGGTTATGAAGTGACTAAGATTGTTCAGTGTATGTTTTTCTCTGAATTTATTCTGGATGAAATGAACAAAACCTTTACAGTTCTAATCCCCAAGATCAGCAAACGTGAACAAATCTATAAATTTTGTCCTATTAGCCTTTGCAATTGTTCTTTTAAAGTTTACTAGAGTGCTTGCTAACAAGGCTAAGTTGTGGATAAATGAATTAATTAGTGAGTAGTCTTGCACCTTCATTAAGGGTTGTGCACTTGTAAAAAGAGTGGAGTGGTTCCTTGAACTTAAATTAGCATATGATTTGGTTAATTGGAAAATTTTGGACTTTGCTTAAGTGTAAGTTTAGGGTTCCCTAATAAATAGATTAAGTGCATTATGTGTTGTGTCAGTCTTGATCATTTTATTTGTTTCTCAGAATGGATAAAGTACGAACTGTACAAGTAAATTAGTATGGTGTAAAATTTGAATAGACCGAACTAATATTTTTTCATGCGATAATAATATATGTATTTTTGTATTTTTTTGAGAGTTTTATTTTGTTCATGCGAAATCAGTCCTTGTGATTTTTTAAAAAATTTTCCTATAGTTTTTTAGATTGTTGCAAAAAAAACTTTGGACATGTGTAATTTTTTTTAACAATGATAATTATTTGATGCAATACTCATAATTTTTAAAACTGACCTAGGAAACAACCTACTATTTGTTTTGGGTTGTTGTTCGAATGGTCCGACAAGTTAAAATGCTAATCAAATTAGAATATTGAATTTCATAGAAATTATATTTATATAGTGTGTTAGAAATCTTCTAGTTCTAATAAATTCATTTTCACTTTATTTTTCATTTTTCACTTTTTTTACCTTTTGTCTCAAAAAAAAAATTTCTTCTAAAAAAACTCCTCATTTTTCCCTTTTTTTGTTTAAGTGTTTCTCTTCCATCTTCTGCCTCTTCCCTCCTCCCTCCTCCTCCATCTTTCACCTCCTCCCTCCTCTTTAATCTCCCATCATTCCTCCTCCATCTTCTACCTACTCCCTCCTCTTTAATCTCCCATCATTCGGTGGCCTCCACTTCCTCCATCTTGCAGCGGCCTCCTTCTCCCTCCCCTAGTGCAACCCTCTTCTTTGGGTGGCGCTTCTCCTCTCGCAATTTTGCCCCGACAGTCTTTCCTCCTCTGACGACTTCTCCTCACGATCCTTCCTCCTCCGGCAACTTCTCCTGACGACTCTTCTCCTTTAGCAACTTCCATCGACAGTCCTTCTCCTTTAGATTCACTTTGTTTTCTTTGTCTATATAGATCTTGGAGTTTGAAATTTTGGAAAAATTGTCACTTTTTCCAATTTTACCCTTCAAATCTTACTAACCAAAATTTTTTGGGTAAATTACATCTGACCCCCTCGGGTTTAGGGTATTTAACGCTCGCCCCCTGCTTTTCTAAAATCGATTAAAAAACCCCTCATGTATGGCAAAATTGTACGAATCAACCCCTTATGCCGGAATCGGAGATTTTCTCCGGTGAGGAGGCACGAGAAATTATACTTATACCCTTCTAATAAAAAATACTTTCTCATTTTCCTCTTCCTCTTCCTCTTCCTCTTCGTCCTCCTCCTCCCTTCTCCTCCTTCCTCCCCTCCTCTTCCACCTTCCTCCTCCCCTCCTCCTTAGCTCTTCTTCCCGGACAAAATTGCTCTTATAGTTTATAATAATATTTTAAAAATCTCCATTTAAAAAATAAAAAAGTTGCTCCTTCCCGGTTTCCCCATCTTCAACTCCACCTCTTCGTTGAACAAAACCTATAGCCCATTTTCCACCACCTCGTCCCCAAACTATCGTTCTTCTTTGTTTTAAAATCGAAACACATCACAGAAGCAAATTACACTAAGCCTAGTAATTTACCCAATTAATTGTCCGATTCCAATGAGCTTGAGGTTCTCCAACGATGAAGGCAAGGAAACCCAGGTTCTCTACCGATGATGACAATAAGAAAATAGACGATAACGACAAGGTCGAGAAAACCCAGGTTCTCCACCGTTGCCGGTTGGTTTTCTTCTACTTCCACTTGTGTTGTAGATGGAGAAGTCGAATGCTTACATGAATGGATCCTCTAGAAAGAAACGGGATGATGACCTAGGAGGTCCTGGAGGAGGTGGGCATGTATGTGTTGTTTATCCATTTTTTCAGCTTCTAGGCCATTGGAAATAGATCTGAGCGGCGACCCAGATGGAGGAGCAAGTAAAGGACGAATCTTGGGCGTGGAAGAAGGGAGCTTCGAAGGAAAGGTTGGAGCTTTATTGCGTGAGATGGAGGGGGAAGAGAGAAGGAACCTGAGACAGCCATATGGGGGTGGAGGAGGTAGAAGAAGTTATAGAGCTTCATTATGTCGATTGTTAAAAGAGTTATGTTTTTCTTTTTCAAATGATTAGGGTTTCTTATTACTTGATGTGTTAAGAGTATGTTCAATGCAAGTAGACCTGGCCACGAATTGAATCCGATTCGTAATTCGATTCGATTCGATTCGTTAATAATTCGATTCGATTCGATTCGTTAATAATTCGATTCGATTCGTGTATAATTCGATTCGTCGAAAATTCGATTCGAATTCGTCGTTGTTTGAATTGAATTCGGTTTACAGTTTTGATAATTCGTCAATTCGGCGAATTGAATTCGAATTCGATTCGAGTTGAATTCGTATGGAATTCATTTTAAATAATATTATATATATATATAATATATATAGGCGGGGGCGGGAGTGTCCAAATTTGAGTGGGAGCCGGGGGCGGGGCCTGAGAAATGGGATTTGGCCATTTGGGAATCGTGAGCGGGAAAGTCCAAAATTAAGGCGGGGCCCGTTTTTTCTTCCCTTTTTTTCGCCCGTTTTTTCTGCCGTTTTTTTCTGCCGTTTTTAATGGCCGTCTTTTGCCTTTTTTTGCCATTTTTATGGTCGTTTTATGGGTTTTTCTGTCTTTTTTCACCCTTATGCTTTTTTTTGTTATTTAAATTTTTTTGCTCGTTATTTTATGGCCCATAAACCATTAAATTCTTAAACTCTTAAACAAACCTTTAAACCATTAAACTCTTAAAATATTAAATCCTTAAATCATTAAACCCTTAAACTATTAAACCATTAAACTATTAAACCATTAAACTATTAAACCCTTAAACCCTTAAATCATTAAACTCTTTTAAATAATTAAACCCTTAAACCATCAAACTCTTAAACTATTAAACCATTAAACTCTTAAACCATTAAACCTTAAACCCTAAAACCCTTAGACCATTAAACTATTAAACCCTTAAACCATTAAACTATTAAACTTTTAAACCCTTAAATCATTAAACTCTTAAACCATTAAATCATTAAACTCTTAAACCCTTAAACCATTAAATTCTTAAACTCTTAAACAATTAAACCCTTAAACAAGGAACCCTTAAATCATTAAACTCTTAAATATTAAACCCTTAAACCATTAAAACATTAAACCCTTAAACCCTTTAAACCATTAAACCATAAAACCCTTAAACAATTAAACCATTAAACCTTTAAACCCTTAAACCCTTAAACCATCAAACTATTAAACCCTTAAACCCTTAAATCATTAAACTCTTAAATCATTAAACCCTTAAACCATTAAAATATTAAACCCTTAAAACCATTAAACCATTAAAACATTAAACCCTTAAACCCTTTAAACCCTTAAACCGTAAAACCCTTAAACACTTAAACCCTTAAACCCTTAAACAAGGAACCATTAAACCCTTAAACCATCAAACTATTAAACCCTTAAACTCTTAACTTAAATCATTATACCCTTAAACCCTTAAAACATTAAACCCTTAAACCCGTTAAACCATTAAACCATAAAACCCTTAAACCATTAAACTATTAAACCCTTAAACCCTTAAACCCTTAAACTCTTAAACCCTTAAACATTCAAACCATTAAACCATTAAATCATTAAACCATTAAACCCCTAAACCATTAAACTTTTAAACCCTTGAACCTAAGGATACGTAGGTAATTTAATTTGGTATATTAAGTGCAAGCCCAAATTTTAATTTTTTTCCAAAAAATGTTGAATACTTATTTATATTTATTTTTTATTAAATATTAAATATGTATGAATTAATTCGAATTCGATTCGTTCTTCAATTCGTTTATAATTCGTATTCGATTCGTTCGGATTCGATTCGTTTATAATTCGTATTCGATTCGTCTTTGGACGAATTGAATATGGTTTATGTTTAAATAAATTCGAATTCGAACCAATTCGATTCGAATTCGTTCGAATTCAAACCGTGGTCAGGTCTAAATGCAAGGTCCGATCTGAATTTTTATGTTCATTTATGTTATTTTGAGTTCAATGGAGGAGAAGGACGTGGGTTATCGTAACCACTGAGGGGGGAGATGAAGAAGAAGAGAGTAGGAAAGGGTTAAAAGTGAGGGGACATTTTTGTCATTTCTCGTGTCTCCTCGCCGGAGAACATCTCCGATTCTGGCATGAAGCTGATTCGTACAATTTGTCATACATGAGGAGTTTTTTAATCGGTTTTAAAAAAGCAGGGAGTGAGCGTTAAATACCCTAAACCCGAGAGGGCCAGATGTAATTTACCCAAAAAATTTGTGTCAAAAATCCGTGTCAACAACCCGGTCCAACTGGATTTTGGGCAATTTACAAGTGACCAAACGAACCCATAAAATTGGAATGTTCAAGTGTCTACTTCGCAGTTCGACCGGATGTCAAACTATTGGTTGAACTGCATTTAAAATTATGGCAATACTGGTCCATGTGGAATTTTTTCTTGTTTCCGTAGTTTTGGAATTTTTGTAAAAAAAAAACTGCAGCATATCCTTTAATTTTTACCGTTCATAAAAAGAAACATTTCTTACCCAATGCAAACCCGTTTGTTCCTAAAAAAGGGGATGACACCAAAAATTGAGATATGTTAGTATATTTTGACCGTTTAATATATATGAATATGGATCTAGAGATGGACCTCGAATAGATGTTTAAATAGCCCTGAATTCGAATCTGGATCATTTGGGTTCTGCATCCAGATCATAATTCAGTTTATGTAAACTAAATGCATGGTATCGTCGATGTACATAATTATATAAAGAGCAAAATGAAATTTCCATATTACTGACATTGAATCCTTAAAAGCCGACGACATACTATCGGCCCAGACCCAATTATATACCATAGGGTTATTTTCTAGGAGACTTACCATCTTATGTGATAAATCACAATTTCTAATCGGGATTATCAGTTCATCTAGATTAAAAAAAAATTTAGGTTGAAGTCTTTTTTATTATCATGCCATTTCACATTTTGATATATTATTATTTTATTGTTTTGAACTCTAATTATCATTGAAAATAAAAAAATGTCAAATTGATGTCGCGAATAAACTTAATGATTATTACTTTAAGATAGAGAACTAAACAAAATATTCAATCATGTAGTGAAATAACCAATAGCACAGCTAGAACAAATAGTTCTATCTAGTAGTGTCATGTCGTATAGTTTCAGTCATGTCCAAAAATCCTACCAAATCCTTGTTGTGATACCATGTTAAAGTAGATTAACGTTTAACCAAATAGAATAGCGTCTTCATTTTCGTGCAAGCTAAATTAAGCGCAATATTATCCATTTATAACGTATAATTATGCATTTGCCCATTAATATCCCAAGTCACTACTTTTTGGTTGATTCTATAAGTATACTCGATTAACTAATTTAAAATTTAAGCACTAATTTAAGAAATATAGATTTAAGTGCCAAAAAATTTATAACTCAACGGTAAAAACAATAATAAATATTTAGAAATTTTTTAAAATTTAAAATGATAAAAAATTACATTTACAATAAAATATATATTCAAGTTGAGCAAATTTTCGATGGAGTTAAAGATTTTAAAAAAATAACTATTATTTAATATTATTATGCTCACTTTTAATCAAAAATTTAAATCTTTGTTAGTCCAATGCAAACTAAATCATTGTGGACGTTGTACTAGACCAACTTTCCTATCGATGATCATTCAAATTTTTCCTTTTAGATATGGCTAGCGTACAATTTACGTACCGGAAGGGTACATAGTGTTTCAAATTCAAAAACAAAATGATAAAAATGATCCAATGATTGCAAGTTTAAACTTCCTTGGAGCCAAAGGTTATAATTTACAACTAATAAATCAGGTTGCATCGCACTATGGTTTATACAATGGAGGTGTAACTGAGTAGATTAACTACCTTATATGCTTCTTTAACTAAAATTTTAAGTTCAAATCTTAATAATCAATTAAGTTAAAAATTTTGTTTCAAAGCAATTATAGACTAAATTAGTAGCAATTGAATAGTTATATAATTATATTATCTGAAGCGCTACTCCTACCAAACACGCCACGGATTGTGGAATTAGATAGATTAGGACAACATTATGATTGCGTAAAGGCTGATTTAAAATTTCGCTTTGTCTAAACCGAACTGACAGAGAAAAAACATGAGATATGGGTCGCCGAGATCCCAAATAATTCCCAAGACACAAGCAAATAAATATCATTTTGTCCGGCTTCGATTAGATTAGCCTACTCAGTCGCATATCATTCAATTTTCCAACCTATAATAAGAGCCAACGGAATTCAAACACCGTGTGTATATATAAATACGTCATCATATGGAATTTAAATGTTGCAACTAAAAATTTTCTGGAGCATCAGTTATTATACCCACAATCTTCAGGGTGCACTCTGTATAATTCCCTTTTCTCTCCTAAATTTTATTAAAGAATTAATTATACAAAATATTGTCACATAAAATTACGGAAGTTTTTGTATGATAATGTATACCAAAAAAGATGATATCGAACGAATAAACGTATCTTACTTTCTTGTTTTAGTTATCGCTATTTGAACTTCGCATAAAAATTTTGATTTTTCCTCAAATTATTCCAAGGGTGTTGTCTCCCTGCATGAGTGGTGATTTCAAAATAAATTATTCAAAATGTACCTACGTGTCAAAGGACTAGAACATTTTCAAATAAAATCTCAAATTCGAGCAACCTAATTTCACTTATAAAAATAAAGTATCATAGGCCAATTGCCCGTTTGAAAAACAATAGACCAACTGGGGATAGATTATCACACCACATGAATCATAGGCCCCTTGGGCCATACATATACCATGAACAGGCCCGTTTGTTCCTCTCCACACAACAAGCCCAAAGTCCGTTGTAACTTGCAGCCCGTTAGCCAGTGATGAGCTAGTAAATTTTTTCCTCAAGAAAATGGGTTATGATTTATGAATAACATTTTACTTATGGATAGCTACTTTGCTTAATATGTAAATTTACCATAATTTCGTATTTAAATATCGCAACGTTTCTATCTACTTTTTTTTAAAATCAATTATGCTTTTATAATCTAAGTTCGAATTCTGAAACATTTTAATGGTTTTAATAAGAATTAGTAATTAATATGGCGTATGCGGTACGGAAAAAAACACTATCTTGACTTGTCACAGCTAAACTAGACTCGTTGAATAGCAAAAGCGAGCAGGAAGAAGACGAGGAGGAGAGAGAAAACAAAGAAGCAGGAGAATGGAGGAAGCAAAGAACAAGAAAAGTAACCGTCGATTTTACCACCTAAACTGCGGTTACATCTAGTGATGACTTCTAAAAGCTTTCGCATTTTCCAGGTACCGGTAAGAGAGTGGCGGTTATCGGCGCCGGAGTTAGGTACGGAATCTTCTGTTCACCTCTGGTGCCCTAATTTAGCGTCTAGATTGTCACGATTTCGACCGAGTTTTGTTCCTTGGTTGTGTTGTGGGTGGATGAAGCGGGCTGGCCGCAGCTTACAAGCTGAAGTCGCATGGGGTGAAGGTGACGGTGTTCGAAGCGGAAGGAACGGCCGGGGGCAAGCTGAGGAGTGTGTCCCGTGACGGTCTGGTTTGGGAAGAGGGAGCTAATACCATGGTAATTAGGTTCAAGCCTTGGTTTAATGATATATTTCCGCTCTAGTTTCGATAGCTTCTATAGTCTTGGAGGTTCTGATGAGACCAAACCTTGTGCAGACCGAGAGCAAGGTCGAGGTCCAGAGTTTGCTTGATAACCTCGGTCTCCGAGAGAAGCAGCAGTTCGTAAGGCGCTATGTTTGTTTAGATTTTGGAGCTTCCTAGGAAAAAAAATGTCATTCTCTTTGAATATGACAGAGGATTTTGCTGAAACTTTGCAGCCTCTTTCAGAGAGCAAAAGATATGTTGTGAAAAATGGGGCGCCGATGCTGGTACGCCATCCTATTGCACCTCTCTTTTAAGTTGAGGTCCCGGTTTCCAGCTCTTTTTTTAGCACTTGTATGATGCTAAACAAACATGTTAGTATCTATATTGACTCAATACTACCATTTACTCTGCTGCATGTTGTTGTACTCCAGATACCCAATAATCCCATTGCACTGATCAAGAGCAACTTTCTCTCTGCTCAGGCAAAGGTATCCCATGTTGTTTTAATGCATATGCCAGTGCATTGGAAACTGACGTTTGCTGTTGCTCCTCAATTCTGATCAATGTCAACGTTCCTAGTTAATGTTTAATGTCATTGTAGGTCCAGATAATATTGGAGCCATTGCTGTGGAAAAGAAGGGACTCCTCAAAGGTTTCAGATGCTCATTCCCCAGAGAGGTTAGTTGCCTAGCTAAGTATACTAAATTTCACTCTACTTCCTTAAGTTCAAACTTTTATCTTGTTGTTTGATGTTTCATTAGCTGCTTCTACAAATTAGATCCCTTTCTTTTACTGTTATGCAGTGTGAATGATTTCTTTCAGCGCCATTTTGGAAAAGAGGTATAGGTTTATGTAACACAAAATATCAGTGGCTTATGTTCTTAGACTGATTATACATTTAAAGATTTGACGCAAATGTTCGTTGTTCCTTGAATTCTTATTTGAAACTCTCTTGCTTCTCTTGCAAAGGTCGTTGATTATCTGATTGACCCTTTTGTTGCGGGTACAAGTGCTGCTGACCCGGAATCCCTTTCTGTGAGTGATGATGCCTCTGCTGTTTTACTACATGTACAAAGTTAATTGCGTGAAGATGGTAAATCTACAAGCTCTGAGCACAATTCATGAACTATCAAGAGATATAGTATTGCTTTAAACTAAAGACCTGTAGATCTTCATGAGCTTATTTTGTCAGTTGGCGTTCTATTAGGTTGTTGGATTGCCTCCTCCTCTCAATTATTTTACTTCTTGGTTTCTGCTAATAGTTTTGTCTTCATTTTCTCACAAAACAGGCACCTCATTCCTTTCCGGAACTGTGGAATTTGGAGAATCGGTAACATAACGTTTCTTTTCTTGCCTGTGTAAATTTTTTAACAGAGTTGTTGTTTAGTGTACGTTTTTGGAACATCACCAAAAACTAAATGCTTTATTGACTTTTAATTAGTTGTCAGTTCTTTACTACTTGAGATAATCAGTCTAGCGAAAGTCTTTGGTAAATCTTTTACATTGTCTCTACTTAGCTGGCACAATCAAATTCAGCGATTTTTTTCACTTTTTTATCCCATTGTTTGGAATCAGATGTGTCTGGTAGCTTTTCATAATTATTAGGGTGCTGGTGATAGCTAGACAACCTTGAAGCCCAAACACTCATCTAATGAAATATTTGTATTCAAATGGTCCTATAGAATAGAAATATCTTGGCATGATAGTTTATGAATTAGATAATGGTTTATATATCAGTTTGACAAACTCTAAAATTTCTGCTGTACCAGGTTTGGGTCAATTATAGTTGGTTCAATCAGAGCAAAACTAGCAGCTAAGAGGGAAAAGAGCAAACAAGAAAAGGGATCATCAGGGAAAAGGAAACATCAGCGTGGTTCCTTTTCCTTTATGGGAGGAATGCAGGTAGCTACTTTGGGTAATGACTGAAGTTACTAGGTTTCAAGTATATTTTCTAAAAAGTACCTGCTACTGACTTCTGGTGAAAAGATGTACATCCTTACATTATATCCTTTTTAAAGTTTTACATTTTTGGGTAGAATTAAGAGTTTACGTTATATAAGCTTACTTCTTTTTTTTTCCTGAGATAAGCCCTTGGCATCCTTGAATCTTGTTTCATGGCTGCACACTCACTTTTCTTCCTTTTAGACACTTGCTAATGCATTGTGCTCCAAGCTGGAAAATGATGAGCTGAAACTTGGATCAAAAGTCCTTTCATTGTCATACAGCCATCACGAGGAGTTGCCATTAGAGAATTGGTCCATTTCTTATGCTTTCAACAAGAACAAGACGTTGCAAAGCCCAACTTATGATGCTGTCGTCATGACGGTTGGTATCATCTACTTTCTATTCTCATACTTCGGCAGTTCTTGTATTTTAGTCTTTCCTACAGTGTGAAACTGCCCCTCCTGTTAGTTGAGGTTCTACCTATTCTCTTGATGGAAGTACATTCAACTTGTCATTTATTGTGGTAAACAGAAAGGAGAGGAACAAAAGTGAAAGTTGATCATGTCATATGTTCTTTTGAACCCCTGCGTACTTGCATCATTATATCCTTATGATTCGATCATTCCGTTCACCTTAAAGTCCCACAAGATACCTTCCTTGATGGGATGACAGCAGCTGTCATGCATAGTTGAAGTGGTGGTTACACTGGGGCTGAAATTTGAATCTGATGGTCTTGTTGACATTAGCTTGACCAGAAAATCTCTTTTTTGTGTACCAAACTCTTCCATATGGTAGGCTCCATTGTGCAACGTGAAGGACATGAACTTTAAGAAAAACAGACAAGTCTTCCCAATGGATTTTCTTCCGGAGGTATGCTGTCCTTTGTTCACACTTGTGATTTTCACCAGATAGTGTTTAGCTCACTTTACATAACTTTTAATTGCATGATGTGGAAATCTCGCTACATCACTAGCTTCTCAAGAGCACTTATTTTGGCATCAAGTCCCATTTATTTGTTCTTCAGCCTCAATACAGATCAACTTTAACGTCTTAGTTAGACAAAAGGAGGCTAAAGATGTCAGGGAATGACCTTGAGCAGCCTGATCATGAATTTCCTCATTAGTTATTGTAATTTTCTATTCATTTCATTGTTGTTGATGAATCATGCAGGTGAATTACATGCCGTTGTCTGTCATTATTACCGCTTTTAGAAAGGAAAATGTCAAGAGACCTCTTGAAGGCTTCGGTGTTCTTGTTCCATCGAAGGAGCAAGAAAATGGTCTTAAAACTCTTGGTAAGGCCTGGATGCAATAAGCTACGTGTACTCCGTAGCTTTCAGTTCACCAACCATGTGCATGCAGGTACACTTTTCTCCTCCATGATGTTTCCAGATCGGGCTCCTAATGGGATGTATCTTTATACAACTTTTGTCGGCGGGAGCAGAAACATGGAACTGGCAAAAGCATCAGTGTATGGAAAGCGTAAACTCTTTCCAAAGCATTTCCATTTGACTAACTTTTCCGTATTTGGGATGCGGGCTTCCTGCTGCTAAAACTCTTCTTTTTTTTCTTCTTTTTATTGTGGTCTTAGGGATGACTTGAAACAGGTTGTCACTTCCGATCTAAGCCAATTGCTAGGAGCAGAGGGAAAGCCAACATTTTTCAAGTATACCGACTACTTTCTTTTCAAGCTTTTGTACTTGGAACATCAGAAAGTTGTTTCAATCACCATCACCATTTCGAATAATGTTGTTCTCTAATGACTTGACCTTAATCTATCATAGCCATTTCTATTGGAGTAAAGCATTTCCATTGTACGGGAAAAACTATCAGTCGGTGCTGGAAGCGATTGACAAGATGGAGAAGAATCTTCCTGGATTCTTCTATGCAGGTAACTACTTGACCCAAGTACTAGATTACAACAAGGGCGCCCTCCAAAATTGTGCCTCCCATGTACCTTACGTCATTACTATCAGCCAATGAAAGTTTCGTTCGCTAATCGCTCCGACCATCTTTGCCGATTCCGACGAATTTGTCAGGGAACCATAGAGGTGGACTGTCTGTTAGCAAAGCAATAGCATCTGGATGCCAAGCAGCTGATCTTGTGATCTCTTACTTGGAAGCTTCTTCTGGTGTCAAGGAGCAGAAATGAGACGCAAGCATCGCTATTTTGAACAGAAACTAGTCGTTACTCGATAATTTCGATGCTTTTGAATTGTCATATTTCACTTGATCTCGCCTCTCAATTCTCCTGGTCGAGGGATTTTTGGCAAGTAAAAGTTGATTATCTCCGGAAGTTTGATGTTATTTAGGAGGAGATATTACATCATCGTACCCATGTTGGTACGGCATTAAATTTAAAAGAAAATTAGGTTAAAATCTTTGCTCTTTGAACAAATATCGTATTTAGTCACTCACTCGGGGATAAGGCCTTGAAGCCGGCGGCGGCGAGCTGGGAGATCCACGCCCCACCACTCCTGGTCCTGGACCACCACCACACCCAACGCGTCCCCTCTCCTTACCAGCTGCGCTCGGACGCCTACGGAATACCAATCATAAAACGCTAACGCTACTAGTACAGTGTACGGAAAAGGAAAGAGAGGGAACACAGGGTCTGGATTCGGTCCTGGACATTAAAAAAGTTCACGACCGTTCTGGACAATTAAGTGGTTTTTTCAATTGGATTAACTGGTTTTGCTAGTGTGTTAAATTGGTTTTGCCAAGTGGATCAAGTGGTTTCTTCAAGTAATTTTTTCAAGCAGATCAAGTGATTTTTTCAAGCGCGGGATCAAGTGGTTTTTGCCAGCATGTTCAAGTGGTTTCGTTAATATGTTCAAGTGGTTTTACTAGTGTGTTCAAATGGTTTTGCCAAGCGGATCAAGTAGTTTTTTCAAGCAGTTTTTTCAAATGGTTTTTTCAATCAAATCAAGTAGTTTTTTCAAGCGGATCAAGTGGTTTTTTTAAATGGTTTTTTCAAGTGGATCAAGTGGTTTTTTCAATCAGATCAAGTGGTTTTTTCAACTGAATCAAGTGGTTTTTTCAAATGGTTTTTTCAACTGGATCAAGTGGGTTTTTTCAAATGGATTTTTCAATCAAATCAAGTAGTTTTTTCAAGCGGATCAAGTGGTTTTTTTAAATGGTTTTTTCAATCGGATCAAGTGGTTTTTTCAATCAGATCAAGTGGTTTTTTCAACTGAATCAAGTGGTTTTTTCAAATGGTTTTTTCAACCGGATCAAGTGGTTTTGCGGAACCACTTGATCCGCTTGAAAAAACCACTCGATCCTGACTTTAAAAAAATCCAGGACCGTCCTGGAAATCCGGTCCAGGACCGAATCCGGTCCCGGGAACACATGGTGCCGTCGCGGTAGATTTGGGCAGGCTGTACCAACAAACAATTAGAATAACTAGACAACCAAGAGGTTTAGCCGTTTAGGCATCAAACCACTGTAAACAATATTCTAATAATGTTGGGAGATCCACACTACTAAAAATTCTATGAGACCCGAATGTCTTATTACCTTTAAAAGAAATATCGAATATTAATTGATGGTGTTTTTATCGTTTCCCAAGAAATCAAGATTAGATGCTTGTTTCTAATAATATAGTGCCTAGGAGGAGAAAGGTGATACCTGAAAGTAAGAGTCAATTCTTCTCTTTTCTTTTTCATCATTATCTCTGTCTTTCTTGTTTCTTCCTATTGTGGCACAGAATCGCAAGTTGCTCTTGTCAATATTTGCTCATTATCTACAAATTTGTCATTATTCTAATAATTATTCGAGCCAAATGTTGACAAAAAAAAATTATGGTGCTTCCGCAATTCAAAATCTCCCATACTTCAACTGTTCAACATATCCTCTCTCGTGAACCAAAATTATGTTCGTTGACATTTTCTAGACACCGAAACGTCCATCCGGTGACCAATAAAGTCGCGATTTACAGGGAGAGATCGAGTGGAAATAATTAATACTTTAATTGCATAATTTTGTCGAATTCGTTGCACTGGCAGATTAAAATCTTGATTAATCATATTATTAGGTATTCTGGTATGAGATAATTTATACCTAATGATCCATCAAATAAAAGATCCAGCAAACGGTATAATATAAAGATAACGGTCAAATATAATCACATGTGAGCTCATGTTGGTCCATCTTTTGATGAAGATTAACCCGAGACCCTATAAAGTAAGAATTACCTGACCCTACTCTTGGAGGTCTTCAAACTTGGTTAATTACCAATTAGCAAATCTGTGGTCTTGGTAATACATAAAGGAGAAGCAATGAGATGTGAAATTATTATTAAATCTGAGCTGTCCTTAGTTTCCTTTAAAGACTAATTATTTATTAATCATCTTGGGCAACTTGCATGGGATTCCCTTTTTTTTCTTCTCTTTCTCAGAGAACGTGGTACTGTACCGTTGTACGTAGCGAACCTGCGTGGTCCACGTGGGAAGTGAGACCCACATCGTTTGTGTTCATGTTAAGCCTATGTCACCGACACTCAACAATTTTATAGTGATTTTTTCAACCAAAAATGCATGAATTTCATAGTATATACTGTAAAATTATCGCCGAATAAAATTATTAAATCATATTGGGATCAGCTTCTTACGCCGAACCATTCAAATAATTTTGAGCCTCCTGCTCCACCACCTACTTAGCTAGCTATTGCATGATGCCAAAGCCTGCAATATAATGACAAACATAATAATCAAGAGATTGTCAGGAAAGGGTAACCAAAGTCATAGATCACCAACATAACAAGAGAATCATGTTACTGGCAACCAAAGTCTGGTCCCCAAGTTTAATAATAATTTGCTACCATCAAGGACCAGCCAGCCCGAGAAAAAAGGCAACCAGACCACCTCTGCAATATTTATATCAATAAATATTCAGATGGATGACATTATTTCAATTTAACAACATTGTGAGCTTAGACATATGAGAATGAAAAAATGTTATTTGGTGATATAGTTTTCTATTTTTTTAATACTCTATCTGATTCGAAATTTGATTAATCGATTTCATAAAAAGATTACAATTGATATTAGAAAAAACTATTTCAGAGTTCAGACACGGTGTGATCTGCATTGTCTCAGTCTCTCAAACACAAAAAAAAAATATCTTAATTTAATTAAGTTCTAGTCCCAGTCTGAGTTTATAAAATACAATTACTCAAGACTTGGGATGGAGATTTATTGTTTTTTTAGTTTGATCTTGTCCAATACAGATAGTTTCTCGTCACATTTTCCATGTAAACAAACAGATCGACCTCATTAATGCCTCGAGACAGTTGTTTAAGAACACTGACACTGTCCTCTCTTATTAGTCATTACTCGTACGGTCCCTTCTCCAACTGCTCCACCTCTGTCTTCACATCATTGAGAGAGACCAGCTTTTATTACAAACAATTACACTCCCACCTTCCTCTTCCTCCATTTACTATAACTGTCACATTACTTTCAGGTCCTGGTCCCAACTTTTTTCCAATTTTCCCACCTCCAAAGTCCCGTTCTTTCTCCTCTCTTGTCCCTCACCAGACCACCTCCCAACAATTACAAGCCTCTCTGAACGTGTCTCCCATCATTCTTTGTCTCGTTGTTGCTTTGTCCGGAGAAAAACATTCCGGTGGCTCGTTCTTCGAGCTAACTAATTCGGGTTCGAGCTGATATGTTCTTTACATTTTCCGAGTTCATCCACACGTCATTGGATTCCAAGGACTCTTGCTTGGGTTGAAATTATTAGTCTTCAATGGGAAAGTGGCCAACTTGGTTTCTTCTTGTTCTGCTATTTACATTGGCTTTCACAATTCCAAGCACCAATGGGCTACAAAGCTACCAGGGTCAGCTTCTCCTGCAGCTGAGGAAGCACTTGGAGTACCCTCCACAGCTGGAAGTGTTGGAAAATTACAATGGTGACCTCTGCAACTTGTCTCCTTCCTCCCGCTTGAGCATTTCTTGCCAGAATGACTCAATCACTGAGCTCAAGATCATGGGAGACAAGCTCGTAAAGGTCAGCGAGTTCGACGGGCTCCCAGTTCCCAACCAGACTTTATCCAGTGCCTTCTCCATTGACTCCTTTGTTACCACATTGGCAAGGTTGGCCACCTTGAGAGCTCTGTGTTTGGTGTCTCTAGGAATGTGGGGGGAGCTTCCAGACAAGATCCATAGGCTGTCTTCCCTTGAGCTCTTGGACTTGAGCTCAAATTTTCTGTTTGGTATGGTCCCACCTGAGATCTCTAGGATGGTAAAGCTCAATTCTTTGACTTTGGATGGGAATTTCTTCAATGGGTCCGTTCCTGATTGGTTAGACTCTTTTTCCAATCTCACTATCCTGAGCTTAAAGAACAACAGGTTTGAGGGTCAGTGTCCTACTTCTATTACTAGAATTTTAACTCTGACTGATCTTGCTCTGTCTCACAACCAGCTACGTGGTAGCTTGCCTGATTTGAGTACCTTGACCAGCTTGCATATGTTGGATTTAAGGGAGAACAAGTTGGATTCTGAGCTTCCCGTGTTACCGAATGGGTTGGTCACTGTTCTTTTGAGTAATAATTCCTTCTCTGGAGAAGTTCCTGATGCGTATGGCCATTTGAGTCAGCTTCAACACCTTGATTTATCCATAAACCATCTCACAGGGACTCCTCCTGCTTCACTGTTCTCCTTGCCGAAGATAAGTTACCTGAATTTGGCATCCAATTTGCTAACCGGGTCTCTTTCGAATCATCTCACGTGTGGAAGCAAGCTTGGATATGTTGATATTTCTAGTAACAAGCTCACCGGTGGGTTACCCTCTTGCTTGACCAATGCATCGGGAAAGAGAGGTGTTAAGTTTGAGTGGAATTGCTTGTTAAACGACGTGCAAAATCAGCATTCGAAGGGTTACTGCAAGGATGAGCATACAGGCAGAGGAAAGTCAAGAGGCAGAGCTGTAGGAATCTTAGCTGGTGGTATAGGTGGAGCTGTTCTTGTCCTAGGGATTTTGGCTTTTGGTCTTATCTGTTTGTGCAGAAGATGTCATCCTAAGAAGGAAAAGGAGCATAACATTTTTGCCAAAGCTGTGCAAGAAAGCGCACCTCCCCCGGTCTCCAACAATATCTTAGCTAATGCTAGTAAGTCATCAGAACTTGCAGATTCTCAAGAAACTTCCGCAATGCTCTCTTCTTTCTCAAAACAAGTGTTAACCTTTAGCCATTGCCTAATACTCCAGGATTCATTTCTCAAGCAGCCAAGCTAGGGACACAGGGGACCCCCGCATGTCGAGCGTTTTCGTTGGAGGAGTTGAAGGAAGCAACAAACGATTTTGAATTATCGGCATTCATGGGAGAAGGCTCCATTGGAGAGGTGGTGCAACAAAATCTTGAAACAATTTGTCTATACTCAAAGCTCTCACGAGCTTTCACTTCTCTTATTGATGATCTTACCTGTTGAATTGTTTTGAATGTTCATCTCATTGTCCAACTACTTGGTTTTGTTTCACCTTGTCAGGTGTACAAAGGAAGGTTGGATAATGGTACCAATGTAGCAATACGTTGTCTGTTATTGACAAAGAAGCAGTCGATACAGAACCTCAAAGTGAGGCTTGATTTACTAGCTAAGCTCCACCATCCACATTTGGTTACTCTGATGGGTCATTGCATCCACGGCGATGATGACTCTACCGGCAAGAAGGTCTACCTCGTCCATGAGTTTGTTCCAGACGGAAATTACCGTGCACATCTAGCAGGTCAGTGCAGCTTTCTTTGGAGCAGATTTCTTATGTTGCCTTTGTTTGCATCTAACATTAGTGCTTCTTTGTCTTTGCCTTGCCGTTGCATGCAGAGACATCTCCTGAGAAAGTCCTTAAATGGTCCGATAGGTTACGAGTTCTGATCGGCATTGCCAAGGCTGTACATTTCCTACATTCAGGGGTGGTTCCTGGTAACATTAACAACCGATTAAAGACGAACAACATACTGCTTGACGAGCATTGGATTGCCAAGCTAAGTGACTACGGGATGCCCATCATAACAGAAGAAATCGAAAAACTGGAGGTACGGTACATCTGCATCGATTCAACTCTTCCAAAACCTGCTATGAAAATTTGGTTTCAACTAATGGAATGCTATCTTTCTGGTGCAGGCGAAAGGAGACTGCACAAAATCAGGGTGTGTATTGTTTTTCTGGCATTGAGTAACCTCAGTACACATCTTTTGCTGCGTCTAAAATCATGTGCCGTGTCTTTTTCTGCAGACAACGGATGAACTTGGATGATGATGTTTACAACTTCGGTTTCATACTACTTGAATCACTAGTCGGGCCTGTAGTATCCGGGAAGGGAGAACCATTTCTGCTGAACGAAATGGTAACATTTGAACTTGGATTCTGTTTCTTGTTGCTTGTTCATGTTCCACAATGGGTTCCAAGTCCCGCTTTATTTAACAGCTCACATCGGTGAATCTTATCCAGCTCATAGTGTAAGAAAAGGTAGTCTTTCTTCTGATACTGAGCTGTGATGTAAATCTGCAGGCTTCATTTGGGAGCCAGGACGGGCGAAGGCGAATAGTGGATCCAGCTGTTCTAACAACATGCTCACAGGAGTCTTTATCTATAGCTGTTTCACTAACCAGCAAATGCATCTCGCCCGACCCATCGAAACGGCCTTCTTTCGAAGATGTTCTTTGGAACTTGCAGTATGCTGCTCAAGTCCAGGCCACAGCTGATACTGATCAGAAGTCGGATTCCACTTCCTAGTGACCGCGAATTACTTTTCCGGTGTCAAGCCTAGAAGTTCTGGTTGAATCAGCTCTGTAAAGCAATAGGTAGACTTCCCAGTGTGAACTGAGTATTTGCAGTTGTAAATGCCGTATCTGATTTCTTGACTTCAACCATATAGAAAAAAAGTTTATGTTGCATCATCCTTCAATCCTCAAAGATATTAGTCTTCCTCACTTCTGCTTAGAACTGTTTAGTTAGTTATAGGCGAAATTCAACAGCTGACATAACAAGATAAGATAAAAAGTTTGTGCGAACATTCTTTGACAGAACAAGTTTCAACTCTCAGAGTAATGAGAAGGCCGTGGGGAGGATTAATTCCACACGAAGTAACCTGCTTTTCATGGCATGTTGTCTAGGATAAGACAAAAAAAAAACTAGTCTTACTTGCCAGAAGACTTGAGGATTATGAGTGGATCTTACTTTGGACAATGCTTGTAACCGGTCAGTCAGAAGTCAGCACATTTTTCTGGTGTGATTTTTTTTCTTCAAGGAATTTTATTGTACCAGTGTTTTGAAAATGGACGACGGTTGCAAGATCGCGAAGTCTTCTTCCGAGTCTCAGTAACATTAACAAAATTTAAGTGTTTCGAAATTTTTTTTATCACCAGGAGTAACTTTTGAGATGGGCTATGTAGGAGTCAGATGCCAAGCTATTAGGAGGACAACAGCTGATAACGTGTGAATTGCATAACAAACACAAAACATAACAATTTCTCGATTTTGTACGTGTCCTCCGTGCAGAGAGACCATACTAATATTCTAGTATAAAGGGTAGCGAGGGAAGTGAAAACTTAAAAATTAAAAATTAAAAATTAAAAATAGAAAATTGATCGATACACAAAGTTAGATATGTACTCTCAAGATAGCATCACATTAGGTCTGATTTAAGGTGCCGCCGCTATCGATTGCAGCAGAACATCGCACCATTTGTACAACAGGAAGGCAAATTGCATTGTAGAGGACGCCCTTAAAATCCTGTAGCTATTTCAGATTTCCATTAACCTGAAGGTTCCTAGAAACTGTAATTTTTTAGTTCAACGACAACTTTAAAGGTGTCTGACAATTTCGAACCAGTTGATACAAGTATTTGTTTTTTAGTTGTTGGAATGATGCCCGATCTGGGTCACTTCAGTTGGCTCGGTATAGACGCGAAATCAGATCGAACGGACCAGAAAGATGCCTCACCGGCTGTTGGGTTTTTGGATGAGATTGGCCGCCCTGGAATGATGCCAAACAGAATGTTTAAGAGAAAAACAAAGCCAGCGTAACGACAACAGAATCGAGCGGCTATCTTGTATACCAACAAAATTCCCCGTTATTGCAAGCGCACTTAAACAAAACAACAACATGCCTTTTAAGTCAAGTAAACAACAAGCCACTGAACAACAGAAGAATTAGTTATGCATAGAACAGAACAACTTCCTAAAGATGTTTTGACAATCATTATAATTCAAGTTCAGCTCATTCTTTCTCTCTCTTTCGAATCCCAAAATTGCATGAAACTACTTCTATTTCTATCTAACACTCAAAGTACGGCCAAAATTGAATGGCGTAACCGCCACAGGTACACTCTTCCATGTCTCCATGACAATGGTTGAAGCTTCGATCAAGTAACAAGCTTTTGTGTAGACTTCAAAGCACTTATATGCTTCAGGCGCAATGCCGCCAACAATCCTTGCCAGGTTTCTCCTGGTGCAGCTGCTGCAGCTTGGAAGTCGACTAGTTTCTTTTGTCTCCGGTAGTACTCCTCCAGTTCCTTTCCCTGAGAGAGACCATAGATTCCATTAGCAAACCAGATATACCAAAGGCAACATCATGAGGAAAAATGAGCAATGTAGGTCCTGAAAATGAAGTTTCTTGTTCCGCCTAAATGAACCGAAATAACTTAGGCCAGCAAGTTGTAGTCGTCAAGAATGGCGAAACATGTCTTTAAGCCAGAGTCCATCCCCTAGATGATTAAACACCCTATTTGCTAACTGAGAACTAGCACAACTTTCTGTGCAACAAATAAATGCGAACAAGCATCATTTCGGAAGTTATCCAAAGACCATCCTGCGCCGGGCAAGCGTAACTAAGAAGATTGGAGGGTAAAAGCATTAGCTACCTGTTCTGAATGAACAAGGATCTTCTCCTTCCAGGCACTCGAATCACTAAAACAGCTGTTAGAGTTCACCACTCCAATAGAGTCTCCTCTAACCAGACGCTCCTCTGGGCACTTCATATTCACGACTAGATCAATATCCGCAACTTCACCAAGAATCTCCTGCAAGAACCGACCCAAGAAACCCTCGTCAGAGCCGAAAAACAAACCAAACCCAGAGATGGTCATAACCCGGGGTTTCAATACTTACAGCTTGGATCCGGGTGCGCGGGATGCCATCCAAGATGAAACCGCTCTCCCCTCTCTCGTAACCTTCCTCGAGCCTCTTCGACAACAGCCCGAAGATAACATCCTCCGGCACCAGCTTCCCTTCGTTAACCGCACTCGATATCTACATTAACAACACAGGCCCCCCAAAAAGTCAGTTATTATTTCTCCAAATATAAAGAAAAAGAAAAAGAAAAAGAAAAAGAAAAAGAGAGAGAGAGAGAGAGAGAGAGAGAGAGAGAGGTTACCTTGCCGTAGAGAGAAGAGCGAGGGTGGAGCTCTTGGCGGAGAAGGGAGCCCATGGATATGAGAGGAACTTCCAGAAGCTTCGAGAGCTTCTCGGCGTACACGTGTCGCTTGATCTTTTGACCGGAGTCACCCATCACCACCCACTGTACCCCTCTCCCTGGGACCCACCCTTCGCCCAACTCCTCCGCCACCTCCTCCTCCGTGTCGTAGTTCAGCTGCAGAGCCGCCG
>SOPF01025329.1:0-32649 GCA_012979155.1 Hypericum perforatum | reverse complement strand
AACTCACGAACCTAAATAATTAAGGTTAGAACTAGATTTTTTTTTTTTGAATGGCGGCAAATCTGGTTGTCACGAGTATTTGACACGATCCCATTTGAAATACTTGTTAAGCCAATTCATAACTGAAAAAGGTTAAGCACAATTTTTCTTTAGTATTTTATAATTTGACGATTTGATTCATATAGTTTAGTAGTTTAAAAATAATTAAAATGGTCCTCGTAATTTCCATAAAATCATAAATATCTCAATAATAATTGTCTATTCATTGAAATCCAAATGACCATTTTTATGAGTACATTGGATTCACTTACGGTGATCTTAAGTTCAAATAGAGTTTTACGATGTTAAAACTTGAAGAATTTATGAAAAAAAATGTATAATATTTTTCTGATAAGCTTTTAAGTGTTTATTTGGTTCACCTAATTGCAATTCCGATTATTTTTAGAAGAGTGCCGGTTAGTAAACTTTTTTGGTGCGGGGTTAATAATTCGATCCCAACAATTTTCATGCTTTAATGTGATTCGGGTCCATCTTTGTCCTCCACCTACCCTTCTAACTCGAGCCTTATATAAAACAAGACCCAAAAACAAAAGCCAGTTTAATAAGTTTTGTTTTCTAGCAAAGCAAAAACATATTTCGGTAGTCCCTAGTCCTATGCCCGTGGTTGCTTAGTCCCGTCATTTACTATTACGAGACAGCTAAGTTGAAGTTAAAAAAACAGTATTTAATATGCTCAAGTAGTGTGTACTTGTTTTCAAAATATTTTCTTGGGAAAAGTATAATTTTAGTACCTGTAGTTTCGCACTTTTTGACATATGATCCTGTACTTCAAAAATGACTAAAAGGGGATGAAAAAGAAATTTTCCATAGGTTCGGGACGAATTTAGGTTCGGAGGACTAAAAGTGATACTCCGAAGCTAACGTCAGGACTTTTTTAGTCATTTTTGAAGTACAGGATCATATGTCAAAAAGCGCAAAACCATAGGTACTAAAATTGTACTTTTCCCTATTTTCTTCATTAGTATGATTTGTACTCATTTCTTATCTATTCAAAGGAACCCAAATTCATTCTCTCCTAATTAAAGATTGTTTGCTACGTCACATCTAAAAGATTTTGAACATCATAATCTGGTTGAGACTTGAGAGTGCATTTAATCATGAACCATTTCGTTTGATTATGTACTCTTACATGATGTTCAAAACCAAGACCATGATTTTTCAACCACGTGAACTATATATTTTACTACACTTCAAAAAATCATTACCGACACTTTCCTGTTTTATCAAATGATTGCGAAGTTTGGACATCGAGTATGAGGAGTTTGAACTCATTTTTCTTACAAAGGATTTGAAATCTGAATGGAATGTTGCATATTCTGTTCGATTCAATGTTTCCTGTACACAAACTAAAATTTACCATTACTTGTTGCGAAATAAAATATATTTGATTGTTTTGCTGATTGGAGTGTTACACTCATCATATAAAAAAATGAAGAGAAGAATTAAGAAAATTATACGTGATTACAAGATATTATTACATTAATTTGAGAAATGAAAGAAATCGATCAAATTATAGATGTTAAAATTCCAAATTGCGATAGTTATTCAATTGCGCTTAACTGAAGTTGATTTTTTCAATTGATTGAGGAGAGATTCGTTGGAGATGATACCATCAATTAGGTAAATAAGGTCATGATCTAATTGTGTCCAATTGTCGTGAATTATGGTGAATTGCGTCTGATTCCAACAATTCTAATTCTGGAGATTTGAAATTTTAGAGTGGCAATTAACTTGATTCGATCTTCAATCTTCAACATTCTCCGTCAAGTTCGGAGTGAAGATGTCTCAAATTTTTAACATGGAGAGTTGATCTTCAAATAAAGAGGTTTCCATTGCCTTGGTAAACAAATTTGTAGGTTATTCTTCACTTTCAATTTATGGAGTCACAATTGTTCTATCTTGAACATGATCACGATCATAATGGTAGTCAATCTAGATATTTTTGCACGCTCATGTAGCATAGAATTAGATGCAATATGAATTACTGCATCATTGTTACAATAAAGTAGAATTGAGACTTGCACATGAAATTTGAGTTTAGTGAGTAAATTCTTAATCCACAATATTTCAATTAGCATAACGACCATGACTCTATATTTTGCTTCAATACTAGAACGAGAAACCATATTTTACTTCTTAGATTGCCAAACAATTGGGTTATGTCCTAAGAAGAGAAAATATCTAGAAATGGATCATCAATTGTTCTTACAACCTTCATAATTAGAGTCACTAAACACAGCAATGTTCAAGTGTCACTTAGTTATCAGAATTCCTCTAGCTAGGCAGTTCTTGAGATTCTTAAGGATTCTTTTCATGATCTCAATATGTTAAACTCATGGAGAGTACATTACTAGACTAATTAAGCTTATTACATAAGTAGTTTTGGGTCTTGTGATTGTGAGATAATTTACCTATAGATCTGATCTTTGTGATTTAATACCTTGATGTTTGGTTCAAGTAGAGTCTTGTAGGATTTAGATCCAAGTTTTTTCACCTATTGAAGAAGATGCAAGACGTAGTTACTATGAATGAGAAAGATATCCTTTGAGGAATAAGCAAATACAACACTAAAAAAATATCTTATTTAGAAGTCTTTAATGTCAAAATGAGAATGCAAATCAAACTTTAGTTTCTCATTTAATGCAAATTATTCCCAGTAGTTAAAATGCCATGAACATAAATCAAGAAAACGAGTTTATTTTTGAGAAAACCACAAACAAATAAGGAATAATGAGTTTATTGTACCATGCTTTTGGTGATTGATTGAGTCCATATATGGCTTTGTGCAATCTACAAACTTTATCGCCTCCTTCATGAAGGTGTCTAAGTGAGACAATGAGATAGATTCTTTATCTAAATTGCCTTGTAAGAAGGTATTTTTCACATTCATTTGCTCAAATTATTAGCCTAGATTAATAGTAATAAAAAAGAATAATTTAATTTGTGTTCATTTTGGATATAGGTACAAAAATTTTACTATAATCAAAATGTATCTCTCAATTGTGTCATAATTATGTTTACTTTAAAATCTTATTTACAATCAATTATTTTTTATTTTTTGGAGGGTAAATTACCCTCAGGTCATTGACTTTTGTTCGAATTTGCGGTAGGATCCCTGGCTTATAAGAATTTGGTCTAAGGTCCTTACTTTTTGAACTAATATTGGTCTTGGGTCTCTAAAGTTATTGCAGATGACGTCAGCAAATTTTTTTTATTTTTTTGTCATTAAACTTACCAAAATACCCCTAGGCAATCATCTTCAACCCCAATTTATCCCGATTCCGGCTCCGGCCTTCGCCTCTGGAGAAATCGACGGCCACCGACTGCCCAGCCAGGTCGCCCTGCTCACGCCAAACCCAGCGGCTACCTCCGATCGACTCCACGGTGCTCAGGAGGCTCCCCCCCCCCGCGTTGCCCCCCTCGCAGCTCGCTCCTCCACTGTCCCAAGTTCAATAATCGACCATCAACAACAAACCCTAAGTTCAGAGCCGGTAAAGAGCTCGGCACAGCGATGGGGACGAAGGCTAGGGGCAGGCTCGTGGAGGAGAGGGTGGTCTCGTACTCTACCACGGTCGGACCGAGAGGGTTGACCGCATTGAGGGAGGGAGCCGCGGGTGGGGGGTCGTCAGTGATGAGCTTCGGGCCAGCCCACTGTTCGTGGAAGCCTGGTGGATCATCGAGGCGAGGCAGGGAGGAGCAAGATGCCGCTATGGAGGGCCAGCGAAGCCGTGATGGCCGTGGGCGACGGTGGAGGAGCGAGCCGCGAGAGGGGCAACGTGGGGGGGCCTCCTGAGCACCGTGGAGTCGATTGGAGGTAGCTGTTGGGTTCGGCGTGAGTAGGGCGGCCTGGCTAGGCGGTCGGTGGCCATCGATTTCTCCAGAGGCAAAGGCCGGAGCTGGAATCGGGATAAATTGGGGTTGAAGATGATTGCCTAGGGGTATTTTGGTCAGTTTAATGACAAAAAAATAAAAAAAATTTGTTGACGTCATCTGCAGTAACTTTAGGGACCCAAGACCAATATTAGTTCAAAAAGTAAGGACCTTAGACCAAATTCTTATAAGCCAGGGATCCTACCGCAAATTCGAACAAAAGTCAGGGACCTGAGGGTAATTTACCCTTTTTTGGAAGATCATAAATTATCCAAATTTTATTTCTTTTTAAAGCTTTAAACTCTTCAACTATAGTATTTTTTCAAGGTTTGTGCTTGATAGCTTTAAAAAAAATTTGGTTTAGTGTTTACATTAATCTTGTAGACAAAAATTTTATATTTAATCTCAATATGTTTATAAGAAATGTGAACTACAATAGAATAGTATATTGAAAGATTTTGAAATCATAAAGTTTTAAAATCTACTAAAACACGAGTTTGATCAGAAGCACTCTCAATTTGGGAGATAGAATAATAGGGTTATTACTCTTATATTGGTCAAAATTTATACATATATTGGTGTCAATCTGATTAATATTTGCAGGGATAAATATTTTATATTCTTCTCAATTGTTCTTGTCCAAGTTCTGCTGTAAATTGCTGCTCTAATCCTTGCTCAATAACCTGCAATTTTTGGTTAAAATTAAGATTTTTAGTAGAACAATAACTTGTTGGTATTGATAAAGATGGAAAAGACTCTTCCTAATTTACATTCTCCCAATTAATCTCGATGTAACAAGGGTTGTATTTTAAAAATTTCACATCTCTTGATATAATATTTTCAGAGTAAAAATAGCACTTATACCTCCTTTGAATTGTCGAGCAGATAAGGAATATGCATCTATTAGATCTTTGTATGAATTTGTCTCTCTTTTCAACACGGACTTAGACAAAAGCACAACAGACAAACACTTTCAATAAAGATAAATCAGGTTATTTCTTAAGAAAAACCTCAATTAGTGCCTTATGATTAAATATTGAACTAGGTAATTGATTGATTAGTTGGCAAGTAGTGAGAATGGTATCACTTTAGAAGTATTTTTTCATGTTTATTTTAAATATGATTACTCTAGCAACTTCAAAAAAATGTTGATCGTTTCTTTTAGTTACAGTATTTTATTGTGGTGTATAGGTGCAAGAAATTTGGTAAATAATACTTGCATTCATTAGAAATTTCCAGAAATCCATTTGATATTGAGTTCTATTATTAGTACAAAGGATTTTAAACTTGACATTGAACAAATTATAGAGACGATTATTTTTGACCTTTGAGAATACATCACTCATATACTTGGTCAAATAAATCTATGAGACACAATTATAATGATCAATAAAAGAGATAAAGTAATGAATACCATCAAAATATACAAATTGATAAGGGATATTAAGATTCAAAGTTTTTGAAAGAAACCCTGTATTATTCAGAAAACACACAACTTTCACAGTGATTATGTTTTTTAAAGATCAAGAAAAAGTTATAAAAAAAGGAAATTACTTGGGTGGATAAGTTTATGATGCCAAATTAAAGAAGTCTTAGAATTCTTAGCATTAAGTCCAACAATTCTAAATTTTAGAATATAAAGTTCATTACTCAAGAGTTTGAAAAGTTCCATAATTGGTAGCAAAATTAGCTCAATAATTTAAGTCTTTAATAATCTTGTTGACATATAAAAATTACTAGATAGATATTCTCTCGATGAGATTTTAAAAGTTTAATATTGCCTCTTAATTAGGATAGAAGAACAATTAGCAACCAAAATTGATTGGTTGTCAAGTACCAAAGTATCCAAATAATCTCTTATCATTGCCCATATGCTTATTTGCACCTAACTTGATTATCAAATCTTTTTCAGATTGATCCAATTTTACAGAATATAAATAATAGTATGACTTTTTAGAATCTTATCCTCTTTTACCTTTTTTAGGATTTGATTTTGGTGACTCACTTTATTTCCTGTTCCCTCTCATATGTAGAAATATTTGTTGAGCAAGGCCCTCAATGAAAATAAAAGAATTATGATTGGAGCTTCTTGAAATAGTAGTGAGATATGCATTGATCTTTTCAACTTTGCTCCTCTCCTTCACTTTTAAATGAGGATACAACATCTAACATCTGTTCATGATGTGTCCTACTTTGCCACAATGATCGCATTGATAATTTTGTTTCGTGAAAGGTTAGTCTCTTTTGGCTTGGTTAAAGGATAATTTAGTTTTAAAATTCATAAACCTTTTAGTAAAGAAGGTAGATTATTCTTGAATGTTTGTGAAGTCATTGGATTCAGTGCAAGCATTGTGCTTTTGGTAAAAAATCATGACTTTCTTTCGAGTCTCTTCCTTCTGAATTCTGGAATAGATTATGTTCAAAGGAGAGAGCTCTTTGTAGCTATTATGATTTGATCTCTGAGGGTGTTGAAACTAGATCCTAGCCAATGAGAATCTTGAAGATCCTATGAAAAGTCAATTCTACCAACATGGAGTTCAACCTACTTAAATACTTAATAAAAGGTCTATCTCTTTTTTCTATGTCAGAAATTCCCTTTTTTAATTAAAAAATTATATACATATTTTCTTGCTAAGAGTATAGAATCTTAATAAAATCTCAGAGGCCTTTTGAACAAATAACAAAATTAAACAATTCATGTTGTTCAGAATCAATCGAGTTGAGGAGCCATGCCATTATTTGATAGTCGTATAATCGCCATTCAGGATAATGTAACTTAGTGGTTGTAGGAGCTTGAAAATCACCATTGATGAATCCAATATGTCCTCTTCCATAAAAGGCAATGCATATGACCTTTGACCATGACAAATAGTTTTTTCTATTGAAAAAAATAATGGTGATCTTGAGGCTGGTGTTGCCATCAATCTCACAGATCTCTTTTAGCAAATCTTAACTAATAATAACAACCTCATTAATCTCAATCTCACTGGTAGAGACCTCAAGAGTCTAATTGGAAGGAATTGGAATTGAATTAAGATCAAAAGTGTGACTATGATGTCATGTTAAAGAAAATATATTTGATTACATTGCGAATTAGAGTGTTACACTAATTATATATTCAAAGAGAGGAAAGAATTAAAAGAATTACCATTGTTTTTAAAGATGCAGTCCAAGTGGTAGTCTAACCGGTCGAAACCTGAATCGAAGTACTGGGTAGATCAGAAAACACGATAGGGACGCCTACCTAACAAATTAGGGATTTTCTGGTCAGACTAGGCAGTCAGCTCAAATTTGCGACCAAAAAATTTTCTGTTTGTTAGGTTGAACTAAAAAATGACCTAAAATTAGATTGGACAGTTGAGCTTTCGTATTTGGATATATCTCGTCAAGTACACTTTGAAATTTGAATTGAGACATTGTTGTTTTGGATGTATCGATATTTTGTTTGATATTGGATTGAATCTATAAATACTTTATTTGATGTTAGTTTGGATAAAAAAAATATTTAGTTTAATGCTGTTTTGGATGAATAGATATTTGGGTAAATTACCTTTAGGCCCCTGAGTTTTGTACGTTTTTATGATAGGACCTCTGGATAATTTGAATCGGATATAGGGTTCCTGTATGTAAATGAAACATTGTTATTAAGTCCCTCGCTGATGTCACCATTCAATTTGTTGATTTTTTTTCACGAAAATGACCAAAATATCCTCAAACAAAAAATTAAAAAAAAAATCCCCATCTTCATCCTCAAACAGCATGAACATCAAACCCAGAAAAACAGAAAATCATTACTAACTTCAAATTCAATCCCAACCCTCGCAAACCCAAGAATCCCTAATCCCCAAAACCTACCCCCAAATTCAACCCCCTCCTCGCCCACTTCTCCTCCTCTGTACCCTAAGTCAACTTACTTCTTCTTCTTCTTCTGCTCGGCTGGGAACAAGAGCCAACTCTGCTAGGTCTCATCAAGTGGCCGGGACAGGGCCGCCCTGTCGAGCTCGTTCAGGTTTTGGCTCCTGGCCCGTCGCGTTTATCACTGTGAGAGAGAGAGAAGATGGAGGAGAGAGAAGGAGAGGAGATTCAAAAATGGACAGAGGATGACCTCGCCGACGATGACGAGGAGGCCTTGAGATGGGCAGCCATCAAGAAGCTGCCCACCTTCGACCGGCTTCGGACCAGCATCATCACCTAGTTCGTGGGGAGAGACATCACCAGGAAGCTCAAGAGAGAGGTCGACGTCACCAAGCTCGGTGAGGCCCAGAGGCAGTAGTTCATCGACCAGCTCTTTAGGGTCGTCGAGGAGGACAACGCGAGGGAGTCGAACCTAGTGGTCAGAGTTGGAGGAATTGGAGAAGACGAGGTCGAAGATTAAGTTTTTTGTCTTTAATCAATATTTAATTTTCGATTAGGTTTTTGAATTGGGATGTTGGTGTCCACCGAGATCGCGAGTTCGATTTAGGTGGTTGTGAGTTGCGTTCTTGATTTATTTGGCCTGAGGTTGAAGAAGATATTTTTTTTATTTTTGGCTTAATGGTATTTTGGTCATTTCAATGTTAATAAAATGAAAAAAAATTGGTGACATTAGCGAGGTACCTAATATCAATATTTCATTTAAAAGCAGGGGCCCTATATCTAATTCAAATTATATAGGGGCCCTACCACAAAAACGTACAAAACTCAGGGGTTTGAGGGTAATTTACCCATAGATATTTAGTTTGATATTGGAGAGTTTGATATTGGATAATTTGATGTATTGATGTTAGACATGATTATGTTTATACATATATTCGATAATTTTTTAAGTTAAATGTATATTTAACGATTAAATATACACAAATCTTTACATGTATTTATATTGTATATTTAAAATTATTGTTAATAAAATTTCTGGTCCAACCAACAATTCAACTGATCAGACCAGTAGACCGAGAAATTGCTCCAAAAATAGGTCGAGCTCCGAGTCAATTTTAAAAAACAATAGATTACATTTGATTACATGATACAATTACATTGATTTAAGGAAGGAAAAAATAATTTGAATATGGAAGTTGTAGCTCTAGATTTAATAACTGTCCAATTGCACCCAATTTGAGCTTGATTTCTATAATTGATTAAGGGGAAATCCACATGAAAGGATATCGTCTGTTAGGTAATTAGGATCATGACCCAATTATGTCAAATTTGTGTGAATTGTGGTGAATTGCATATGATTGCTGCAATTTTAGTTTTGCAGATTTGGAATCTCAGAATTGGCAATTAGCTTAATTTGATTTTCAATCTTCAACACTTGTTAGTGAGAACATGAGGAATATTTAGAATTGTTTTGCAAGAAAGGAAATTGCAATAAATCATCCGTGGTACATTATTTTAGAAAATGAAGTTGAGTAAAAAATTCGGCTGATATTCATAATGAGTCAGGTCAACTGAAAATTCAGATAATAATTGAATCGAAAATCAAAACGATTGAACTAAGTCAATCTGGTTGGTCAACTCTCAATATCGATGATTTATTATTTTTTTGATGCACCTACGTCTACTCTTATGAGTATAGTTTTCAAGGGTTGCTCTCAGAACTTCTTTAATAAATCCATGGTGGCAAAATTAATGATATACTTTGGTTTCTAAAATAATCCATTATTTATTAAACACGTATACGATAAAGAGGGTTTTTTTAATAACAAAATGGAGCTACTGTTCACGATAATTTACTAAAATGGTACCTAAAAAATCAAATTACAAAAAATATGTCCGCGCTGAATTACCCAACCAAAAGACGGAAACAAAATATGTCTATACTGATAGACAAGTTTTTTCGTCTACCAAGAGACAGAAAAAAAATCTGTCTATTGGTTATCCAGGTATTTTATCTGTCTTTTAGTCTTATCGATGGATAAAATACAAGTGTTTTGGACCAATAGACAGGTTTTTTACCCATCTTTTGGTCAGCTTTGCCTTTCAAAATCGAAAGACGGGAAAAGAACACGTCACTCTTCCTCTCCTCCAAAACAAACCACCCCCTCTCCCCCCGCCCCCCGCCATAGTCTCCCCCACCCTCTCTCACCGAGGTTCGGCCTGGCCCAACCAGGCCAACCCTGCCCTGGCCAGCCACCACCTCGTTCTAGTCTTGCTGTTTTAGGAATGTTAAGTAATAGTTTAAATTTTTTATGTATTTTATTAATATTAATTTTAATGTGTTTTAGGATTTTAGTGATTAATTAGTACTAATTTATCTTGCAATCTTTTAACTAAATGAATTATTAGTTAAGAAAATATGAATTTTAGCATAACTAATTATCTTGTTAATTAGGATTTTGTTGATTGGTGTGATAATTTGGTTTGTTAGTGAATTGGTTAATAAGGTTAGGTAATTTATATAGTAAAATTATGTGTTTTGTGTTGTTAACTAGGGTTGATGTTAGTGAATTTGTTACAAAGATGGTTACAGACGGATTAATTTTTTTTCTTTTTTAGATATGTCATCATAGCGATACAGAGATATTTTCGACGATGGCAGTTCTACTAATCGGATGTTACTGAAGCAGAAAGAAGTCCATTGGTGACAAGTCATCTAGAATCATATTCACAACATCTTCATCATCTTCAATAATCATTTGTCGAAACTTTGCTGAAACCAGAGAAAATCTTTCCTGTGTTTCAGCAAATTTTCCTGTGGCTGTAGCAAATTTGTTGAAGCTAAAGGGAAATTGGTTGAACCCACAGGGAAATTTGCTTCACCCACAAGACTTCTAAATATCAATCGATTAATTTCTTTCATTATCGTCAAGTGAAATCTTTTCAACAACTTTTCGTTGTAACCTCTCATACGTTAACATATCTTCATGGAACTTTAACCTTGTTTCAGCTCCTCCTTCGTACTCAAAACTAGTTTGACTATTTTTCTTAATTATTCCATCGTATTTCACTCTAATTCTTACAATCTGCCGAGATATTTTTAGATCCAGATCAAAAAAATATAAAATATTTTTAAAAGAATATGTAAATAATGTACAAAATATTAACAATTCAATAATTCAATCAAACTAATCTTCGCTTCAACCAACGATCCAACCAAACATCTACCCTTTAATTCAACCGAACCATTTTGACTAACGATCTAGCTGCAACTACTCTTACCAGCATTTCGACTACACAAATTTAATCATTGGTTCAAATATGTCTAAATAAATTACAAAATATCATTCTTACGCAGGTATAGCAAAAATATCCAATTACATTCTTCATCAATTTTTGGGTTTGGAAGTTCAATAATATAACACTACATACCATAAACTTTTTAATCCACAAAATTAATAACAACGGTTAACATAACTAACCATGCAAGATAACACATAAACTAAATAACAATAATTTACCTAATCGAAGCTTGAAATCGCTCGCTCTAACAGGTAAAAACGGGTAAAAACTCATCTGTTGGTAGCTAATAATTATTCAAATTGTTGCTATGAGAATGTTGGAATCTTGTTATGTATTTATAGACACTTTGTTTTTGCCAAAAAATGGTAAAATCCATCTATTGGTAGATAGAAAATTTCTAGACAGATCATGTTCGTTAATTTCATTATTTTTGGACACAGAGATCATAGATAACCAAAACACGGATTAAAAAAAATGTTTATTGGACAAATAGATAGGAAATTTACCCATCAATACCAATACACGATTTTTTTTCTAGTTTCAGAAAACGAAAAAAAATATGTTTATTGCTATAGAAAGATAAATTACCCGTCTATTGGTAAACAAATTTTTTACCCAAATGTCCAACATGGACACTATTTTGGGGAATAAAAATTTTGTGGTTCTAATTTTATAATTTTGGGTGAACAGTTTAAAAAAATCCATAAAGAGAACATGAAGACAAAAAGAGTCCCAGGTCCCAACAGTATTTGGCGGCAACCAAATTGTGCTCCAACCAGGCCCACGCCAACCCCACAGGGCCCGAATCATCAATGACGACACCATCTCCCACTAATCTCCCGCCACGTCATCTAGCGACGAGCGTGACATCTACACTCCTTCCCGCGCGCGTGAACCACCTCCCAAAACAAAATCTCCTCACCAACGTCTATTAGTAGTAACCCCTCCCTCTAGAACCCCATAATTCAAAGACCAAAATAAAAAGCCGAGGATGGGAATGCTCCGGCGACTTTTCGGGCCGAAGAAGCCCGCCGCCGCCGCCGTGTCATCTACCTCCCCGTCCCCGTCCTGGAAGAAGCCATGGAGCTTCGTTAGATCTTCGAAATCAGTCAACAGCGGTGGCGGCGATGGAGGGGGAAGAACCAAGCGCGACGCCCTCCCCGCGTCCTTCGACGGTTCCGCTATGGACGCCAACAAGCACGCGATTGCGGTGGCCACGGCGACCGCTGCCGTCGCCGAGGCCGCTCTCGCCACCGCTCATGCAGCCGCCGAAGTCGTCCGGCTCACCGGATGGAGCGGGAGGTCCACCGCATCCGCGCCGGCTGCGGTTAACCGGCTCGCGGCGGTCAGAATTCAGTCTGCATTCCGTGGATATCTGGTTAGTTAATTTCTGCACGCTTCCAGTACTGCCCCTGAGAATTTTAGCCGGCTCTGTTTTATCGGCCGGGGTAATTTTGTCATTTGAGTTCTTCGTGGCTAGCGGGTTTAAGATGATTAGAAAATTAAAGCAAGAAAGTTGCGCAATTTTTTATCTAGAAAAAAAACATCACTTTATATATTTCCGTACTTTACCTATTGATCCACTCAATTCTAAAGTTTTTCGCTTTTCTTTGTCAACAACCTGGAATTTTCTTTCAAGTGACATTTAGTTTAGCTTTGTTTATTTGGAACAAAATTTTGTGTAGAAAATACAATTATATCTTCATTTCAAGTTTAAATTTTAATTATTTTTTAGAGTGGTAGGATATGCAAAAAGAAAAAGTTGGAATTGTTAATGTTGGTTGCTTTTAACTTAAAAATTACAAATGAATTTCAATGTTTTAATTTTAGTTCCACCTATAAAAAATAATCAAAATTTCATATATATATATATATATATATATATATATATCAACTACTAATAAACACTTAAATTAATCGATAATGAGATTTTTCTAACATAAACAATAGTTTTCAGGTTTAAGCAATTGTAAATTCACAAGTCATAAACAATGGTCAGGATAGAGTTTTATAATATTCGTAAAATTATTTTGGCTCGAATATGGATAAATAAGTCTAAATAAATTCCTAGGTAATAGGTGGTATAATTCGACTTGGTAAGTTGGTTATGAATCTGAATTTAGCAAATTAAGAACTTTGACCCAGTTAAAGTTAAGCTAAAAAGATCTTTTCTTTCTCATTCCGTGTCCTTCGAAGAATTGGTGGATGTTTATGAAATAGTTGTTAAGTAGAGTGGTCCTTCCTTGTGATACGGACGAGTCGGAGAAGCATTGAGGTGGGGAATGGAAGAAGAAAAAAGAACCTTTCAGAAAAAGAATGGAAGAAAAAACATAAGTATGCAATAACAGGAAATAGAAGGTACTACTGGTAGTCTGTTCTAAAATGGAAAAAAAAAGGAAGAAAAAAAGACAAAGCTAGGACAATTCAATTAGCCTTTTTATTATATCACATAATATTTGGATATCAAATATTTAATTATAATATAATTTTAAAATTTTTCAAAACATTTATAATAAATATTTAATATTTTTATTAGGTTACTAATATTAGAATTTAATGATATTTGGTTAAATTATAACAACTTATCTCACAAGCCAATTGTTTTTACTGGTGTACGACGTGGTCTGCCGACAGCGGTGGTTCAGTGATTTCACGTCTTAAATTCGTCGGTCGTGTCAGAAATGGAGGGTAGGGATTCCGTATATTTTCCATTTCTGCCATTGCTTTGATTTTCGGTTAAATTACAAGTTGGGAGATTATTAATTTATTGATGTCGGCTGTCGGACTCAATTATAAGTATAATTAAAATAAAATATTTATTTATAAGTATAACATTTTGAGTGTAGGTATCGTGCAGACATCTAGAACATATAGAATATGGTTTTGGCCTTTTGGGGCGTGTTGCCAGTTTATTCCCCTGCTGACATACATCAGGCACTAACCACTCAAAGCCCAGGGAATATTTAAAAAGAATTCATGAATTATACGGTAGAAATAATGTTGAGTACTATTTTCAAAAATGGATTTCTTGATTATAATTTTTACTTTTGTGGAATTTAGTTTATTTGGCTTGGTGTGAGAAAATTCAAAAGGTTGATGTGGTGGATTTTGTTAGATCACTTCGGAATTTCAATGAGATTTTGGTTTGTGTTGTTTCCATCCATGATCCAACCAAACTAGCCATTAATCATAATATTTAAAAGATTTTATATTAAGCATTGTTCTCGCTTATTGTGCTCAATCTGCACGGGTAAATAATGTTCTTGAATCAGAAAGTTTCCATTAATTTTCACTGAACAATTCTTACTAGACCTTTCTCCTTTTGGAATAAAGGCGAGGAGGGCTCTCAGAGCGCTTAAAGCACTAGTCAAACTACAAGCACTGGTCAGAGGCTACATTGTAAGAAAGCAGACAGCAGATATGCTTAGGCGCATGCAAACTTTGGTGAGAGTGCAGGCCCGAGTACGTGCCGGTCGTACTCTCTCTTCGGAGTCTTCGCAATCCGGTCGCCGGTCCAGCCATTCTCATCATGCAGTAAGCCAAACTTTCCCTATCGCTTATTCGGCACTCTGCAGCATCTGCAATTGCCATGTTCTTCCATTAAACGTCACGAAAATGGAACGTCCACCCCTTGCTGCTAAGGTCATCAAAGTTCATGTTCAAGTACTTGTCTTTTGCAGAGATGTGGATCCAATTCAACCTTTGGCGATATCAGTGACCTAGAAAAGCCGAAAATCGGGTCTAATAGGTTGGATGGGTGGACGGAAGAGTATTTATGGAGTAGTCATGGTGGTTCTGTAATGAGAAACCGACATGCTGATGATGACAGGAGTGACAAGATCCTCGAAATAGATACTTGGGAGCCCAACAAACAAACCCCGAGAAGCGATCGTGTATCGCAGATATCGCACCAGGCTCGAGCGGCGGATCATCTCAATCAGAGCTTCACAGCATTTGACTCCCCTTCTAAATCATCATCGCACCAGGCTCGAGCTTCAAATCATCTCAATCAGAGTTTCACAGCACACTCCCCTTCTAAATTATCAACCAGATTGCCAAACAAAGATGATGCAGTCTACAGAATAGCTGAAAACAGTCCCCATGTACTTTCAGCGTCATCAAGACCCGGGAGTAGCAATGGAAGAGGTCCGTTCACGCCAACGAGGAGCGAGTGCTCCTGGGGCTTCTGCAATGGCTACTCTGGCTACCCCAGTTACATGGCCAACACCGAGTCCTCTCGTGCTAAGTTCAGATCACAAAGTGCTCCGAGGCAAAGGATAGAATTCGAGAGGCATGGTTTGAGTAAACTGTCTCTGCAGAGGTCTTACGACGCAGAAATCTTCTCGGAAACAAACTTCGGACAGAACGACGACTTCAAACACAAGGCTTATCCACCATCCAGCCGTTTAAACAGAGTGGGAAGCACTCATGTGAGATGACACGCAAATGTCTCCTCTCTTTCCCAAAATTTTCCCATCGAATGTATTATTCTGTAACTCTTATCTGAATACTTGTTAACCTTGTATAACTGTAAAGCTGTTACTTGTCTTCTTTTCGTTCCACATTGTCCCGAGACTCGTACTCTAGTGTCATCTTGATTTTAAGTTGCTATTGCTTTCTATCCTGTGAACCTAATGAATCTTTTTCGAATTAAACCTTTAACTTCCGTCAATTCATGTTTACAGTTTCATACAGTTTTCATGTTCTAGATTCCACATCCCAGCCATGATCCATTTGAAGGATGCTGGGAACATTAGAACTTTGCAGACGGTTATCTTGCAATGACATTGGGTGCAATCACACGAGCGTGAATATAGTATAGTAGATCACCTCACGATTCCAAAGTTTTTTTTACACGTATCATAATTCCGAATTTAATCACGCTTGTTGTCTTGTCCAGCTTCGAACAATATAGGTCAACACATTCCAGCTAAGAAACACCCACAAACTATTGACGTTACAGGACAAGAAGCTTGCAGTAACCAAGTCTTGTCAGCACTCACGAATCTGTAAATGGAAACATTGGATACCCGCTACCGGCCAAAGGGTGGTAGAAAGTGGTACTTAGTTTGATGAGTTGTGATTTTACGGTTTGTGGCGGTGGCAACGTAGATAGATTAGCATCTCTACCAAGTGCTTGCTAAGTGGTTTAAAAATGTCTTGCCGAGTTACATATGTTTCTCCAATTGAGATCACTATTTGAATATTTTGGACACAAATATTATTGAGTATCATTAAATTAAAATAATAAATAATAAAAGAGGCAAAAATCATATGACTAATATTATAAGGGGGGAGATAAAAAACTTATATTTTTTCATTTTTTTTTAAAACTTTTAAACAAAACTTTTTCCCAAATTGTACTAAGAAATATGTTTGTCCAAAAAATTATTCAAATACTGAAAATCCAACTAAAGTGTAATAGTGGTATGTAACAAAAGAACTCTAATTCTAACAGTTTACGAGAAATATTATCAAGTTTTAAAATCTTTATCGCATTAGAATCTAATTAAAAATAGTGGCGTGTAAATCAATCGATTATTAAAGTAGAAATTGACCTTCTAATATTACAAAGGCCACAGATAATCGCATGAAAAGCCCATCAAGTGTACAAAGTTTTTCTCTTCACAACAGATAAAAATAAACTAAGTTTAAATATGCATTTCTAATTTACAATCAGGTTTCGTGGTGTAGTTGGTTATCACGTCAGTCTAACACACTGAAGGTCTCCGGTTCGAACCCGGGCGAAGCCAACCAATTCTTATTTTAGTTTCGTATTTTTTTTATACATTTATGACTGGGGAAAACACAACAGTGGCTAAAAAATTACAGACGAATAAGAAAAATATAACACATTGCAGACCGATCCGTAAGCTACGAATTTACAACCGGGGAAAAAGTTTATAAAGTTGTATACAAATAATGAAAATAAAATGCTTTCTTCTCCCTCCAAACTTAAAGTTGGTTTGCATCACAATTCCATCTGGAAGTGGGGACGCAACTCAGGTAGTGACACCAATGGCAGTGGTCGTTACCGTTCTCTCCGCGGAACAGCATCACCAATGCACCAGTCAACCTGATTCAAAGACGAGACGAAGATTTGAGATTGTACTTCAGGTTCGGGTTTCAGGATTCGAATCCCGGATCAACGTTTAACAGTGTGTAAGAAGAAACGGTGACTAACCCTGCAATGAGCAGAACCAGAGAGACCAGCCACATAACATATTGGTAACTTTTGTACTTGGATTTGGCACCAACACCAGCCGGAAGGTTGTGACGCTCAAGCCATCCGTACTGGGGACGAGGCAACAGTATGAAACCGAGCAGAATTCCGGCAAGGAATCCCCCGATGTGCGCGAAGTTATCGACGTGCGGCAGAATTCCGATCGCAAGGTTGACAGCTATTATGACCACTAGCGTTAGCAGAGCTGCGACCTGCAGTACACGGATGGTATGATCAGCCAAAAATTCTCAGGTGATGTGTAGCTTCGCAGCCTGACTGACCTTATTGGTGTAAAGACTCCAGTTTGTGATTAGTTCCGACAGCATTGCCCCGAGGAGCCCAAAAAGCGCGCCAGAGGCACCAACGGAGATGCTGTTTCGGATGAAAAGTGAGGACAATATGCTCCCGGCGAATCCGGATAGCAGGTAGATGATACCAACACGAACTGCAAAAACAAACAATGATTATGCTTCATAATGTACGTATTCGCGAGATCGAGCAAGCTAGTAAGATCTTTTTCTACCGAAGCCAAACTGTTGCTCGAGGCGAATGCCAATGAAGACTAGACTGAGCATGTTTGCGAGAAGATGAACGATCCCGGCGTGCAACCAGATGCAGGTAACGAGCCTCCATGCCTGATGTTTGTGTACCACCTTCATCCACTCTAGAGCTCCCAGTTTCTTCAACCTTTTCAAACCAAGATCACAAGAAGTGAGCTGGGGAACCCAGTCCGGAAGTGACAGGACAGAACGGAACACAACTAAGATGCTTGTGTGATGTGTTCTTGATCAATGTGACAAATTAAAAGCATCTCAATCAAGTTCGGAGAAACTATTGAATTTGTAAACTCATATTCAATTTGGCCAATGACAAATTCTAATACTAATTATAACTAGGCAAATATGAATTGAATTCATCTAAATAGAGTCGGATTTTTTGAAACATCGATCTAATATGACTTTAAATTCTTATGATTCAGTTCAAATCAGAAATTAAATTTTCAATGAGTCGAATTAAATTCAATTTATGTCAACCCTACTCCCACCCATGGAACCTATTTATTTTTTTGTTAATGATCATCTTAAGTTTTGTCGAGCATTATCAAAATTAATTCAGAGTTTTGAACAGATTGTAGTTTAAGAAATTTAAATTTCTTACTAATGGACCAATTTTTACTATCCAATCCCGATTGACTATTCCAACACCATATAAAAATGGCTGTCTTTTATCGATTGGACTCTACCAGACAGGGCAACAAAATAACAGAACAATGTCTTCCAAAAGACAAATAATTGTACAATTTGGAACTTGGACCAGCTGCTCACTTTCACATCGAGCGTATCGAAGAGCAGCAAACGCAATCCAACGGCAAAACGTGTGACTTGTCAAGGGTAAAACAGAAAACGAAAACCACCGGTACATCTTTTAACGACACAGCCATTTCAATCTCGTGATCAACCCCAACCATCCGAAAAAAAAAATTAGAATCTTTGTATATAATGAATTTTAAGAAAATGTGTTAGTGTTACGACGCAAGGATCGTGTGAGTTACAACACACTACAAGATTAATCAATTTTTATATTATTTATATCTTACCTAAAATTTTAGGTCAATGTATAAATATATTTTATCACACTTATAAACATCTAAATTCACGTTCATAATCTCAGCAATCATGCATAAGATGGATTGAATTCATGGATTTCTATACATGATAATCAAAACTATATCACAGCCACACAATTTTTTTATTTTTTTATATTGGTTTATGTGGAAGGATAGAAGCTTCTATAGATGTGGGTACTGATACATTCTTAAACAAAACAACAACTTAACGATTTCGAAACTCCGCAATTGAATCATTATTTATAAGGTCTAAGAACCGACTAACGAAAAAGTTTCTGGTCAAAAAGACTAGTGATTGACTAAACTTCGCTGGTCAATTTTTACGTACTATCCAACAAGAACTAAAAATTTTCTGACTCAATGAATTAAAAGTGAAAAAACTTACGTGGAGGAAGAGGGACCAAAGAGAGGATTGTCTCGTAAAGGCTCGAAGGAGAACCTTCCAAGGAAGGAAGCCACGCACTTGCCCTCGAACCGGTCGGAATGGAAGTGATCAGGACAATTGTTGATGTACATCGCCGACACGAACACAACCACGTTGGCCACCACGAACATCGGAACCAGCCACGACGTCCACTGCGTCTCTTCCGTCTCCTCCTCCGCCGTCGACGAGTAGAACCCTCCGACGCCGGAGCTCCTCCTCCCCTTCCCCCCTCCACCTCCTCTTTCCATGTCCCCTCCAAACATGTTCAACGATCCTAAGAAGCGCAAGGAGATGGAGAAGAAGCGTTTCTGTAGTTTTTATGGGAAAGGCTAGGAAAAGAGATTGGTGGACATGTGGGGCGTGAAGTTGGTGGGTTGGTTTGTCAATGTTTAAAAGGCGAGGGAGTTTTTTGGTTGGAGAGGGAAATAAATAGTGGATTTGGTCATTTAATGTGACTCATTCGAGTACCAATAAAATTTGGATAAAATAAAGAGAAGCATATGAAATTTGGGTTGAACCAATCAGTGCGACTGATTGAATGGGTGATCAATGGTACTGATCACTGGTTAGAACGTTGTTCAGGTTTTTGGAGATCTGGTATTAGTACTAGGTTGGATGGGTCGGACCACGAGTTTTTTTAATAAATAATTTTATTAAAAAAAGGGGGAAGTCACAAGTACAAGAGCAAAAACAGAAGTATTTACACCAATTCTTTTGGATTTTCAACTCTCACGGGGAGCTTCGCAATCCCCCCAATATTATACCAATCCCCCGCAAACCCAGCAACCTCGTTACGCCCCTAAGAATGAAGCAAAACAATCAGGGGGCAATCGAGTCAATTAAAAGACATTGGTCCTCTTCATCAAGGCTCGCCAACGAACAAACAATCGCATATATGGTCTGATAGAAATAGTGTTAGTTCTTAAGAATGAGATGAGAAGATTAAATCCCATAATCGTCTATATCTAGAATTTTCACAATTTATCCCAAAAAAAAAACTCACTAAGGATTTGGATCAAGCAATCCACACTCTAGCTCGGAGATAGGTCGGACACGAGTTTGTTTCTGTTTAACCAAGCATATATTGGGGTTCTATGCTAAAGTTCATCGTAAAGTTTACTAATAGATTTAAATTTAATTCTTAAGAAAGTAAAATATTTTATTTGAATAATCATTTCATAAAATAAGACTACTCTATATTTATTATTCGATAAATTATAGCGATGGTAAATTTTCATTGTGAATACGAACAAACATCTAATTTTCAATATAGTTTTTTAAGGTAAGTAATTACAATACTTTATGTGGTTGAATTATGGTATTTTGATTTCAAAATAGTTATTCTTACTTAATCAATTTAATCGGAAACAAAGACTAGGAATCAGATTCAACAGAATCAATCATATCCTCCTATCGTTTGTCTCTGTCTTATTATTTTTTGTACCTTCCAACCTCATGATTTGGTAATACTCGTCTTTCTCTAAAAAAAAAGAACCATGATAGATGGCTTTCAGGAAACGTACATAGGTAGGAAATGATGCTGCCAAGGCAATTTTCGCATTCTCAGCTGAGACAAAAGTTTCGGTATAAATCCCAATCCTAAAAAATAGTATAAATCCCTCAAATTTGACTGAGACAGTTTATACACCAATTCTTATGATAAAAAATGGAGAAGTTTCTTTATAACCATTTGTGCGGTTTGATACATCGAGTACCAATTAATTTTTTTGACAGATATTATACATTTTTAGTTATGATCAGTTTTTTCTTTTCGCAACTGGTGTTTGTGTGGATAGAAATGTCTTGACACGTTTGCCATGGGACCAAGTACACGCATTATCTATTTTAATCAATCTACAAAATAAACTATTTTTTAGGTCCAAAAACTAGAGGTGTCGCACTTTTTGTGCGGATCGTGATAATTTCCAATTATATTAGTAGCTTGTTAATTTTATTTGTAAACCAAGGAGGAACAATCTTTTAGGCGACTACGGAAAATCGGGATATGTATGTGAACTTGAGCAGGTGGTTCCACTCATTCAGGACCTATTTAAAAGATAACCCGGAAGAGAGAGAAGCGGAAATAATGCGATTATGCGATATGGTTTTGGTGGTGACAATTGACATAAGTGTTGGTTAATTAGGTGGTGGGTCAATGACAGTTGGGATGGTCCGGTTTCTTACAAGCTACTCACAGGTCACAACACTTGCAAATCCAAGTGGCAACCATAAATCTGATCCCACCAGTTCCCAAGTTATTGTCCAGGTATTAAAACATTGTCCCCACCAACTTTTTGTTCATATTGGTCCAAATGGGTGGAACTTTGATGGAAGGAGGAAGTGGGCCAAAAATGAGACAGGTTGAGTTGGGCTGACTTGACTTGGCCGGGCTGCAACCAAGCCCGTAAGATACGATGTTCAGTAACTTGATTCACAAAAATTGGTACCCAAAACATAAAACTGACAATGCCAAATTAGCACAATCATGTTTCACGACTCGAAAAGAACGTGACAAATACCTTTATTATAAAACGATATAATTCCAAAATACAAATAGTCCAAAACACAAGTTTTAAAAACTTAATGAATTGTCTGAACGATGCATGTAGCTCTCCTTAATCATGCCCTCTACTCTCGTCCCGGCACCCCATTATTTGTAAACAGATAAGAAGACAACTGTGGTGAGTCATAAACTCGGTAAGGAACTCTACAACACATCGCAACCAACATTCACATACAGAAACACAGCGTAGCACTCATCATGTCGGGATCCACATGGGGCACAGATAAATACTTACCGTTCCTGCAAGGCTGGCCCAATAGACTAAAAGATATACCCTCCACGAGTCCAGATAGTCTACATACTCCCTGTCTATTTGATCACACATACCTCGGGTTATCTAGTAGCCCCTTAAGTGATATGTACCAACTACATGACTCACTTGGTATGGGATAATCCCACATGTTATCATTCACATCAATCATATCTAACACATACTCAAAAATCAACACCCTGACCTCAATTCCAACAATCTGAAATAGCAAGACCACAATCTGAATTTAATTTGAAACAATAATTAGCATTCAATAGTCAAACATTAAAAATACTAACATTCACAAATGCAAAAACTCAACCTCCCACATCCAGAATCTGAAATCAATAATACGAACTCAACCCTACCAAACTCAACGATCTAGTATCTAATAAATCACATAAGATGGACAGAATTTACTTACCTTCAATAGTCCTCAAAGGACCTAAGCAAAAAATTTATTAACCTAAAGGCAAGACTTCTCAATTTGCCTACGTAATAGATTTTACAATCATTGTTTGATCACTAGCCTGAAGAAAAAGATATGCTCAAAAAGAAAGAAAAAGAGAACCATTTCAAAGACTTGATAGCAGCTCAAAAAGATCTCATCAAGATCTATTTTAAGGAATGAGGATGGGAGTTCAAAAAGGGTAGATGTTACACGGGATATGGTTTTTTAAAATTGTTAAAATATTTGGTACTAAAATAGATATTTTACCTACACGCGTCATCAGCATGTGGATTGTCACTTCAGATAATAAACGGTACCGTTTAGTTAGAAAAATGCAGATCAGAGATCGGGACCAGCTAGCGACGAAAATTGGAATAAGTTGGGTCTGTTTTCTGATTCAGAAATCATATGGTACCCAAATGATAAACGGTGAAATTACAAAATACCTATGTGTACTTTTCCCTTTCAAATATTATGATGTTCCGAGACCCTTCTCCGCATAGACAAAACCCAAACACAAAAATGCCAGCTTTCCCACTCCACACTGTCCTAAAACCCTCAAACCCCCTTCAAAGATCCAACCTTTACGCCCTTATCCTTCTCAGGACCAATTCCCAATCCACCTCCTCCTTCTCCTCCAGCTCCAAGAAGCTTCAAAGGGTACGCGACCATGGCTTCGACAACTATATGGACGACGAGAAGAAGACCCGCAAAGCCCTAAAGTTGCAGTCTTTAATCCTCTCTTACCCCAAACAAACCCTACCCGTCTCCCGTCTCGACGCCCTCTCCCGCCCCCTCGGCTTCAAGCTGCACGAGCCCGGCTCCTTCCTCCTCAAGTTCCCCCACGTGTTCGACGTCTACGAGCACCCGGTTCACCGGGTCTACTACTGTCGGTTGACCCAGAAAGCCCTCCACCGGATTGTCCAAGAGAAGGAGGCGTTGATCGGGCAGCTGCCCGAGGCGGCCACCCGGCTGAGGAAGCTCCTGATGATGTCCAATTCGGGCAGGGTAAGGGTGGAGCATGTGAGGGTTTCAAGGTCGGAGTTCGGGCTGCCTGACGATTTCGTGGATTCTGTTGTTTTGAAGAACCCGAGTTGGTTTAGGCTTGTAGAGGATGAGGAGACTAGGAGCAAGTACATTGCGGTTAAGGATAGGGAGGAAAGCCCCGAGTTGCGGGTTTGCGCGATTGAGAAGGTTAGGGAGGTGGAGTACAGGGAGAAGGGGATGGATTCAGAGGATGTTCGCTTTGCTTTTGTTGTTAAGTTCCCGCCTGGGTTTAAGATCGGGAAGTATTATAAGATTGCTGTTTGGAGGTGGCAGAGGGCGCCGTATTGGTCCCCGTACGAGGATATAAAGGGGTACGATATGAGGTCAGTTGAGGCGCAGCGGAGGCTGGAGAAGAGGGCAGTTGCCGTGGTGCATGAAGTGTTGTCGCTGACGATGGAGAAGAAGATGAATTTGGAGAGGATCGCGAATTTTAGGGAGGTGTTTGATCTCCCTAAGAAGTTGAAGGAGTTCTTGCTTCAGCACCAGGGGATTTTTTATATCTCGACAAGGGGGAATCAGGGGAAGCTAAATAAGGTGTTTTTGAGGGAGGCGTATAAAGGAGGAGAGCTGATTGAGCCTAATAAGTTGTATTTGGCCAGAAGGAAGTTGGATGAGTTGGTTTTGATGAAGTCAAAGGGGGCGTTGGTGGATCAGGAGTTGGTTGGTGAATGGAGGAAGGGAAGAGATGAACGAGTGGTGAGTGTTAGAAGAGAGTATGTGGCGAATGGGTTGGAATGTGGCAAGGACCGGCTAGGTAGCCAAGTGGGTGATGATTCTATTAATGGTTTAGAGAGCTACAAAGAAGGTCGAGATATGCATGTGCATGATGATATGAACTCGGATATCAGTGACGAACTTGACTGTGATAGTTCGTATCAGAGGAATGATGATGCCGATATCATTAACTTGGAGGAGTCGTATTTAACGAAGTGACTCCGACAAGTAATAGAATGCATAATCATCATGGAGAAGGTATTTAGCTTATTCGATAGAGAAGATGACAGATTCCGATGAGCTTTTGGTGGGTAATGTACCCACATCCGCATGCTTAATCATCATGGAGAGGAGGACTCTTGCTTTGTTGGGAAAGCCTAGTTACTCCAACCACTCTTGTCAGTGATACAGGTTAGAATCTCTCGTTTCTTTGTCAATGAATTTAGTGATTTTGCTAATCTGATCCGAAAATATAATTAACCAATGCTGTCTTAACCACCTTAATGAACCAATTAAGTCCTGTCTTGCAGAGTATCTCCTCTGTATGAACCAGCTATCTGGATGCAGAGCATTTGCCAGGGGGATGATTAACTTCCACATCCTCTCTCCGGAAACCAGGTGAATTTGAGAGAAGGATTTGGTCGCAAAGATCGAGTACGAACCGTGGAGAACGAAAATATGGAAGGAAGAAGATGGAAGAAATGTGAAAAAGATGAGGAGATGTTGCTGTGTTCTACTGCAACTTGGGGGATGAGTTTGGGTTGATCGTTGGCCAGAGCTAAAAGGGAGATGAAGATGGGCCACAGAGTTTATGTTTATTTTGGTTTGGTTGGCAGTGAGCTTTTTCATTTAGTTTATTCACTTTGTAAGCCCAACAAACTTGTTTTGATCGCTCATGAACTAGGGATTTGGCAAGTTAAAGATATAAATATTGTAGTAGAATCCGCTGTTAAGGTTTGGCTGGTGCCCATTTCTAGAAACCTTAAATCCTAAACTTTAAACTCTAAAATCGTGAAATTCTAACTCAATTATTTATTGAATCATAAATTTTAAATCCCAAATCTTAAATCCTAAAATCCTAAACTTAATTATATACTAAACTATAAACTTTTAAACCCTGAATTATGAAACTCTTAAATCCCAAATCGTACACAACTTATTTTGGTTCATTAAGTACAAGCTCAAACTTTAATTTATTTTTTTCTCAAAAAATATTACGCATTTATTCCTTATTTTTTTAATTTTTAATTAAATATTTAATATTTAAGAATCAATTCGAATTCGATTCGGATTCAATTCGAATTCGAAGATTTATAATTCGTATTCAATTCGTCCTTGGACGAATTGAATATTGTTTAATATTTTGATAATTTGAATTCAAACCAATTCGATTCGAATTCGTTCAAATTCGAACCATGGTCAGGTCTACTCATGAACTAGGGATTAGGTAAGTTACAGATATAAATATTGTAGTAGAATCCGCTGTTAAGGTTTGGCTGGTGCCCAAATGAGATTTTAGTTTCTAGAATTGCTATAGAAAAGTTGAAATTTCTCTTATTCTCTAATTTCTTTTTTGCACCAATTCCTTTTCTGAGTAAATCAGTGGGCTTGGTGATTTTGTTCTACAAGGTGTATTGTCTACCTTCTGGAACTGTAAATCTTGAGCTCCTTGTGGTCTATATCTCTTGGACTCACTCTTTTATTTTGCATCGATCGAGCTCGGTATGCCTCTCTGGCCTCTCTTACCTTGCAAAAGTTATCTTTGAGCTGAAAAAAAAGGTTTTCATTCCCATCAGAAAGCAGCAGGGGCAGGCAACTCGTAAGGGAGCGGTTTCAATAACAGTTTAAAATAAAGTTTATACCCTAGCCAATTTTTTGTTTGTAATTATTTTTAAATATATATAATCATAAATAAGTACAAACTAAATATAGCAATTTAATTATATTGTGTTCTCTCAGTGCAAGGCTCGTTTACATATTTGGTACTATATAACTGACTAATTGGTTTAAATTTATGGATTAAAAACTACCATATACACAACATTATTTTTTTAATAATATCATTGAATTTAAAAAATATATATATATATATAAATTGATTACCTTTTACTCAAAATTTTGTGAGATTGAAAGTGATGGATATTCATATAAAATGCACAAAATATGATAATTCACTAATTCATTCTCTTAAGTTTTAGTATTAGATTTAAACACATTTGTAATTATTTTATAAATATCTATAATTATAAATAAGTACAAATCAAAATATCGCAAGTCAATTATGTGGTGTTCTCTCAGTGCAAAACTCGATTGCATATTTGATATTATACAATTGGCTAACGGTATTTGATTTAATGTATGAACAAGCCATATATAAAATTCAAAACGCAACGACTACCATATATACAACATTATTTTCTAATAATACAATTTGATTAAAAAAACTGAATTAATTAAATTTTAGCCCAAAAAAATTATGAGATTGCAAGTGAAGGACATTGATATATGATGTAACTAATCAATATTAGACCTCTATGTTTTTTTTTTATTTTTTCAACATATTATTGCCAAAATTTGAAAATTGAATCGCTGAAATTTATACAACTTCTTATCGCTTGATACTATAAGCCCTTTGACAAGACCAATCTATGTTGACATTTATCATATCTCCAATGACCAACAAATACATATATCTTCAATTGCTAAATAACTTCATAACTTAATTTAGTAATTACAAATTCAAAGTCAACAATGTATTTATTTCTTAATGTTGTTTAATATATCTCACTCTAAATTAGTTAGTCTCCTACCAAATCAAAACTACTAAGTGGGTCCCTCTCTTCTTCAAGTTCTTGTCTATATAAATATATACAATGTGACTCTCTTTTCTTTATTCGCAAACTGCATTCCTGGTCCAGTTCAAAATTAAGGACAGACTGAAGAGGAATCGAAACAAGAGAGAGAAGGTAAACCTGCCTCTCTATTTTCTCAAAGAGGAACTTCCCCCCTATCTATTTTTTAAATAATATAGTGATCGAAGCTAAAATGTCAATTGGGATGTATATTCTCTCATTTTTTCCATACTCCATTTATTATTTCTTTGCTCTATGGTCTATATTTTATTTTCTATCTTATGTTTTAAGGTAAATTGGTCATACCCATCACGCATCGCGATCACCTTGCTGGGATCTTGATCGTTTTTGAATGGTGATTTTTTCGATTTAAATAGGACTGGTGTATTTTCATATGATGAATTTTTTTAATTTGGTCAAATGAAGATTCGATAATTTTTAGACTTGGGAATATTTTGGTATTATTATATTTAAAAAAAGCTAAATTATCGTAATTTATCAGTTTCTTAAACTTGTAGTTATTTTGTCGCGACAGATCTTTTAGATCCTTTTCTTTACTCTTTGCTTCGATTTTCCCCTTCATAGGATGGAGAGAAAGGAGCTAACTTAGTTTTTCAGTCTTTTCTTTCTAACTTACTGTAAAAAAAAAAAACTGTTGGATCTGATTGGATCCCACTTAAGGTATCATTTCTTAATGTCTTTTTCATTAATAAAATAAACCAAAATATTCTCTAAGAAATTAAGAAATTAAGAAATTTACCAATACTAATAAAATAAACCAAAATATTCTTAATCGTTGCCATGAGAGAGTGATAAAGGTTGACCCGTTGCTCCTAGTTTTGTAGCTATTCATTTTATGTAGTCTGAAACAGAAACCTTCTCTTTTCCCCCTTTTGATATTTGCTCCTTTTTTCCCATCCGTCAGATAAAGATTAAAAGAGATTAATGATTGATCAATAACAATTATAACACAAGATATAATTAATTTTTGTTATGAAGATTTTGTTCGGCTTGAATGTGGATCAGTCAATTTAGATAGTATTTGAAGATCATGTCGTGTAATTCAAAACATATTTTTTTTTATGATTAACATGCGACCTATCATTTTTCTTCGTTATGTAACATATTTTTTTTTAAATAAGAAAGACATCCAATTTTTATATTTTCTGAGACTTGGTTTAGTTTTTACCATTGATGGATTTTTTGGTTTTATGTACAAATTACGTGAACGCTCATGGACCAACTCTACACATGAGATTTGGAATGGCACTGAAATTTTATTAATAAATATATAATAATTTTACATTCTAACAGTTCAACTCTGGATATTTTATTAAGATAGAAAATAACTTTTTTGTTAACTAATCTAGTTGTTTGTTGATAGGTTAAATTTTGATATTTTCTTCTTTTTTCATGTTGGGTATAATATGATTATTTTTATTTTACCTTTTCTCTTAGTGTAATCTGATGTTCATCCACTCTTACATAATTTTTTTTTCTTTTTTAATATAGAACAAAAATTCAACTGTTACACTTATGGTTATAGCAAAGATCAGCATGAGATATAACATTTAGCATATAAAGATCAACTTGGAAGACAAGGAAAGTGCATTAAAGGGTTGCTGACATTTTGAGGATTAGTAAACGATATTGTTTGCTTCATTTCTACATCTATTGTTTTACTGTGACCTTCTCTTACGTGCTGTATATTTTTGGCCACCCCGGGTATGGCGTCAGCTCCTATATTCTTTCTAACTATATTTTGATCTTATTGTTCGAATCAACTCTCATAAATTAAATTTTGTGATACTTTCAAGTTTTACTTGAAGTGCCGTAGAGCATCATATTTTTTGTTAATTATTTATCGATGCACTAATGTGTGTGCTGGATTGGGTACAGCAAGAAAAAATGGATGCTCCTAATAATCAATCGAGTTTCGTAAAGGAACAATATTGCACCGATGGTGCGTGTTCAAATGAGCAAGAAGTTGCACGCAACAAATATCACAGGCACACTCTCGACCAAGTCCAAGAGCCTGAAAAGTATGATCCCTTTCTCTTCATGCTTAACAGTATTGGTAATTCAATTCTTACATATAACGTGTCATCCGGACAAGTGTCTATTTGGTTGTCTAATTATATATGTCTTTAGCATTAAAGGATCTTTGGTCTTCTTATGTTTATAGTTTCTTCAAAGAGTATCCATGGCCTGACAAGAAACAAATAGTTGCATTGAGCATGAGACTTGGCCTAGAAATCAGGCAGGTCCAGTTTTGGTTCCAAAACAAAAGGACTCAATTAAAGGTGGTTTTGTTTAATTAATCTTTGATGTTTCGGTTTTTGTGTCTTTGTTGGTTGAAATCTCTTTTAGCTGAACCAAGAAAAAAATTATGGGTTTGTTTGTCAGACTCAATCAGAACGACATGAGAATGGACTTCTGAAACAACAACTTGAGAGACTCCGGGCGGAGAATGAGCATCTGAAGTATGTATACGCTAATTCACTTTGTGGCATTTGTGGTGGCACTATAGAATGTGCTTCTTTGTCGTCCGAGCACGAACGATTGAGGACTGAAAATGCAAGGCTGAAACGTGAACTGCAACATCTTTATTCTGTAACTGACAAGTTGTTTAACGAGTCAGCTTCCTCATAATTGGCCAGCCATCTTCCTCTCTTCTCAAGCCTGAAGCCAATTCTTATTGTCTTTTGAAAAAAATTTATGAGTTTTGTTAGATTAAAAGTGATTAAATTACTATTTTCATATTTTAAATGATAAAAATTTGATAACATTAGAAGATATTTAGATATTTGACATGTTAATTCTTCGTATAATTATTTCAGAGAAAATCCATTCCAACCATTGGATGAAGAAAACCTAGTCACCTCTCGTTCTGTTTTTAAAAGATAGTTTTTTTTCTCAATTACCTACCTAATCGTCCACTGATTTTTGATAAATAGATTTTAGTAGTTACGTTCAGGGTTTTCAAAAATGGCCCGGAGATCGTCCCGGAATTGGGTCCGACTTCCGGATTATCCGGTTTGACCGACCTAACTACTGGTCGAACCAAATTTGTTTTCTTCTGATTTTAAGTAATTTTTTGAAATATAGATATGTATATAGGCAAACCTTCCGGTCAGGCAGGAAATTATCCAGTCTGACCGAACGCCATTTTTTAACATAAAAATAACCTGCCCGGAACCCCGATATGCAGTCTGATCAGTCGGACCGCATTTTTTAAAACCCTGGTTACGTTGGAGAAAGTGCTCTTTGGTATAAAGCATATCCCTGCCGGGATCTTCACTGAGTTTGTTAATTCTTGTTTTCGCGCGTAGTTTTGTGTATACCTTCTAGCATGCAGAATAAGTTCGTATATATGTTTCATGCGATTGTGGCTCGAGCCTTCGCAGCTACATGATCAGACATTGTGAGGCTGGCAGTAGGAATAATGTCTTGCAATTGGTATGATATGTTTATGTTCAACCTCCCCTTTTTCTTTTTTAGATACAATATTTTAAAAATAGAGTTCGAATGTCAATGACTCAAAATTTCGGATGTCGAATCGATAGTGGTCGCTAAAACTTATCGATTAATTAAACTGTCATACGCCTAGATTGTCTGATTAAAGGCTATAATTTACTTGTTGGTATTGTCAAACGCTATATTATCTCAAAAATTTTACTAATAATTTATTCATGTTGATTTAGAATAGTTAAAACATTACGAATATAAGTAGTGATGCAAGTAAAATTCCAGGGATTCGAAAAACCGAAGAATCGCTACTCGAAGGGTTCGAGGAAGCTGCTTGAATCCGTAAATAGAAATGATAGAATAAGAAGAGATCCAAGATTAATCTTGGCCAATTTCTACTAGAGCAACTCTAGAAGAATACCACACATTTCATTAGGGTTCATAACCTCCTTTCGTTTCTTTCCTTTCCCTTCATATATAGTACCTCTTCTAGCAACTAGAAAAGCTACAGCATAAATAGAAAAGCCCATGGTCCAGTTAACATAAATTCATGGGTCACAATAACAAAAAGCCCAAATACATCTAATTAACTTGTTGCCTGCTCATTAACCTGTCACCCAGCATTCCTACGTTCTGTCGTCTAACTCTGTCCTTTTCACCCACTTACCTTGCTTTATAACACATTCGGTAAAGACTGCTGGACTCGAGCTCATGTGCATTCTCCACGTAACACTCCTTCCCGCTTAAGTTCCTTGTCCTCAAGGAACTAGAAGAACAAAAGGTTTTTGATGCTTGATTGATTTTCCAAACAACATCAATAAATGTTGCAATTATCTTAGCCTCACTTCCTAACCCTGCACCAATTGCAATTCTGATTTCTCCGTCGGAAACTAACCCCTCCAATTCTGTTTCAGTAAAGACATTGTCTATTCTAAGCTCCTCGAAAGCAACTAGCAATAAATCAAGGCTGTCATACTCATAACCACATTTGTCCCAAGCATCTTCCCCGACATAATCTACAAAATTCAGTCCATCATCCTTAATAGCAAACTTCATCTGTGCATCTTTGTTCTTGATACCAAGAACTGAAACAACAGTAACATCGATAGTATTGAAATCTATATGTGCCTGATTCTGATGGAAAAATGCCTCCTGATGGTTATCGGCTACATGTATAGCAAGTTCTTCATTCAACTGGGCTCCTTTAAGATATCCAAAATTTTGACCACTAGTAGAACTGTTGTTGGACATCTGAGATCTAGTGTTTCTCCGAGCACTACTATCCTCTTTGTTGCTATTACCACCCTTTTGCTCTTTTAAGTCCATATATGATCTCTCAACTGTCGGCCTCTCGCTAATGGTCTTGCCCTTCATGGCTAGCCAATCATGTACTACCATGCCATCAGTGTTACTTCGATTAGTATCGGCCTCCATCCTGCTTAAGAATTGCCATCTATCCCCCTTTAAGTTTCTTGACCTCAAGTAACAAGAGTAATAGAAGATCTTGGGTTCTTGATCGAATTCCCGAATGTCATTGACAGAAGCTGAACCCTTCCTTTGTACTCGAACTTAGGTCTCGACTCAATATTGTCTCTGATGCATCCCGCTGTCCAATATATCCTCAATCCATTTTCCGTCAAAGAACCTCACATGTCTATATAAACCATAAATGCCCCAGGCCACCAAGATTAGCTCAGGAATAAAAATCATTCTTGTCCACATGATTGCTTTGTACATATAAGGAAACCACTTTGCAAAAGTAGGCTCCTTTACTTGCTGCAAACGAAGCCATATTTTTAATCTCTCCATTATGACCATCCTCTGGCTACCACCAAACGTAACCTCAATCTTAGTTGCAATTAGTAATGTTTGTTGTACAACTTCCTCCATAATCCAAACTCCAAAAAGTGTCGCACTTACAGCCCACACTTTTGATTCATCA
>SOPF01025327.1:0-38252 GCA_012979155.1 Hypericum perforatum | reverse complement strand
ATCTTTGTTCATAATCAATAAGATATTCTCTTCAAACACTTTTACATGGTATCAGAGCTTGGCTCTTTCTAAACATCACCAAACATGTCTATCGAAGAAGAGATTTCCAATGTTAATACCTCAGATCCCTCAAAGTCCAATTCGGGACGAAGCTACTTGAAGAGGATTGCTGAGATGGATGGAAATACTGGGTTGAAGATAACCACAGTATCGTTCAACGGATCAAATTATATTTCTTGGTCAAATGCTGTTTTCATCGCTCTAAGTGGGCGAGGAAGAATTGGTTTTGTCAATGGAGATTTCCCTCCTCCTGACAAAACGGATCCTGATTTTCCTGAATGGAGCATGAATGATCACTTAGTGATGTCATGGCTCTTAAACTCAATCGACGGGAAGCTTCATGATCTCTTCACTTGTGCCAGGAGTGCAAAGGAGCTATGGGAATCTATCAAAGACATGTATTCTCAGCAAGATAACACTTATAGAGTGTTTGAGCTTAAAAAGAATATTGCAGAGCTGCGCAGAGGTGACAAGCTCTTCGTTGAGTATCTGAGTAGATTCAAGTCAATGTGGGATGAAATCACTACGCTGCGACCAATAACCACAGATGCTGCTGTGCTTAGAAGGAGAGAGGAAGAAGACAAAATATTCCAGCTCCTTATGGGTCTTGGCTCAGAGTTTGACTCTCTGGTTGAACAGATCCTAACAGCTCCTGATATACCATCTTTTGGTGTGGTTGTTTCCAGAATTCAGAAGGAAGAAACTAGACGAAAAGTCATGTTAACTCCTCACAAAACAGATTCCACAGAGGTAAATGCTTTTCTATCTGCTGTTGAAACCTCTGCTCAAGCTGCTCGTAGGTTTAATACATCACGAGGAGGGTTGTCTTCAAGAGGAAGAGGTGGACGATCCGGAACTGGAAGAGGTCATATCATATGTGATCATTGTGGTAAGACAGGGCATAGCAAAGATAGGTGTTGGATTCTCCATCCACACCTTAAACAGGTAAAAGAAAAAAATGATAATAGTGCCTATACTGCTACTGCCCCTGGTGCTAATGCTGCTTCATCTTCCACTTCTCCGAGCAATTTCTCGATTGATGAACTTGCTCATAAACTGTTTCAACACTTTAAAAGTACAAACGAAGTGGAGGCTGGAGAACAACGAATAGCAAAAGCTGCTTCTGAAGGTAATCAGATCATCTCTCTATCTGCTTTTGCTCAAACTGCTCATGTTAATCATAATCGATGGATAATCGACTCTGGAGCAAATGAAATTATGACAAATGACTCCAAGTTGATTCGTAATATAAAGAAAACTGATAATCAGTTCATAAGTGTTGCAAATGGTTCGAGAGTTCCTGTTACTGGAATTGGTACTGTTAATGTGTTTGATAAAACTAAAGGACTTGAGTCTCTTTATGTTCCTGAGTTAGCTTACAATCTGTTGTCCATAAGCAAAATTACTCAGCAACTTAATTGTATTGCCATATTTTCTGCTAATACTGTTGAATTTCAGGAGTGTACAACTCGAAAGAAGATTGGTGAGGGAAGGCTCATAAATGGACTTTATGTTGTGGATGAGTGTCCTCGTGTTCTTGTTTCTCATTCTTCTGTTTCTCGTCAAGATTTGTGGCATGCTCGTCTTGGTCATCCAAGTTTCAAAATCTTAAATAAATTGTTTCCTGATTCAGATCATTCTAAGTTAGTTTGTGATAGCTGCAAATTTGCCAAAAGTTGCAGACTTCCATTTGTATCTTCTGATTCGGTTTATAATGAACCTTTTCACCTTGTTCATTCTGATGTGTGGTCTGCACCTTTAGTTTCTTATGATTCTTTTCGATATTTTATCACTTTTATAGATCATTACAGCAGAGGTACCTGGATTTACTTACTAAAACAAAAGAGTGATGCATTCTCTGTCTTTAGAGATTTCAACAATATGGTTCAAACTCAATTTAACACCAGAATCAAAGTGTTTAGAACAGACAATGGAACTGAATATCAAGGAGAGTTTAAAAATTTTCTTAAAGATTCTGGTATCATACATCAAACCACTTGCATCTACACTCCACAACAAAATGGAGTGGCAGAACGCAAGAATCGTCACATACTTGACATAGCAAGATCAATGATGTTTAAAATGAGTGTCAAAAAGAAATTTTGGAGTGATGCTGTCCTAACCGCTTGTTATCTAATTAATAGACTTCCAAGCAACACTCTAAATGGACAGTCTCCTCTTGAACTTCTTCTTCATCGAACTCCTGATATTTCACATCTTCGAATCTTTGGTTGTTGTTGTTTTGTGCATATTCCTGCAGGAAAAAGAGACAAGCTGGATAAAAGAGCTATCAAGTGCATCTTCTTGGGTTATTCAAGCACTCAAAAAGGATACAAGTGCTTCAGTGAAGATCTTCAGCAAAAGTTTGTCTCAAGGGATGTTCAATTTGATGAACATCTGCCATTTTTTCACAAGAGAAATGTGGATGAAAGACAGGGGGAGTTCTTCACAGATGATGATTTCAGACCTATGCCAATTATCCCTGCAAGTCTGCAGATTCCAAGTAAAAATCTGCAACAAAGGCAAGATCAATCTGTTTCAGGTTCAAATAATGAAAATGCAGAGATAACTGGTACTGAGAACTCTATAGAGACCTCTGAAGAAATGTCTGGTTCTTCTGAACCAGATCTTGAAACTGGTATGTCCCCTCACTCTACTGAATTTGAGAATACTGATGATATTCATCTACGTCGTTCTACTAGGATTCGACAGCCAAGTTGTAAACTGAAAGATTTTCATACTTTTTCTGGCTATTATCCTATTGAGAATCAAGTTTGTTATGATAGAATCAGCTCCGGACATAAATCTTTTATTAGCTGTCTTGACAATAGTTGTGAACCAACTAACTTTAAGGAAGCTATCAAACATGCTGAATGGATCAAAGCCATGGATGAGGAGATAGATGCTTTAAAAAGAAATAAAACATGGGAAATTGTCTCTCTTCCAAAAGATAAGAGAGCCATAGACTGTAAGTGGATTTATAAGATCAAACATCGAAGTGACGGCTCTATAGAACGATATAAAGCAAGGTTGGTTGCTCGTGGTTTCACCCAAACTCCTGGAGTTGATTTTGGTGAAACCTTTGCACCAGTTGCAAAAATGAATACCATTCGAATTCTGATTTCTATTGCAGTGAATCAAGGATGGGATTTAACTCATATGGATGTTAAAAATGCCTTTCTACAAGGCAACATTGAGGAGGAAGTTTATCTTGCTCCACCTCCTGGTCTTGACTTACTTCATCCAGGTAAAGTATTTAAACTCCACAAGGCCATTTATGGTCTCAAACAATCTCCACGTGCATGGTATAATAGATTAAGTGGCGAGCTGATCAACCTTGGTTTTCATAAGTGTTATACTGATGCAAGTGTGTTCATCAATTCTGGTAAGGAAGGTAAAGTCATTGTTTTAATTTATGTTGATGACATCTTGATAACTGGTGATGATGAACATTTGATTAACAAGCTTAAAACTGATCTGCATTCAAGATTTGATATTAAAGATTTGGGCAGAGTTAAGTATTTCTTAGGAGTTGAATTTGCTTATTCAAGCAAAGGGTTATTTCTGAATCAGAGAAAATATATACTTGATCTACTAAAAGATGTCAAGAAAATTGGTGCCAAACCTTTTAAAACTCCTATGGAAATGAATTTGAAGATTGATCACAGCAAAAGCAATCTCATTCCTTCTTCTGAAATTTGTCAGTTTCAAAGAATCACTGGAAAACTCATCTATCTTCAAATTACAAGACCTGACATTACTTTTGCTGTTAGTGTTCTTAGTCAAGTCATGCATTCTCCAAGAGAAATTCATCTTGAAATCATGGAACGAATTCTCAAATATCTAAAAAGTTGTCCTGGCAGGGGAATTGTCATGAAAAACCATGGTAACTTGAACATTTGTGGTTTTGCAGATGCTAGTTATGCTGGTGATGTCAACACCAGGAGATCAACTACAGGATATTGCGTTTTTGTTGGAGGGAATCCTGTTATATGGAGGTCAAAGAAGCAGCAAGTGGTTTCTACATCAAGTGCTGAATCGGAGTACCGTGCCATTTCATCCACAGCAAGGGAGTTAGTGTGGGTTAAGAACCTACTGCAAGAACTAAAATTAGAAGTCCAGCTGCCAATTCCCTTATTCTGTGACAATGATGCTGCTATCCACATTGCTTCCAATCCCGTTTTTCATGAGCGCACAAAGCACATTGAAGTTGATTGTCACTACATACGAGACAAGGTCCAAGAAGGTTTGATTTCCACTCCATACATCCCAAGTGGGGAGCAAACTGCAGATATGTTTACAAAGTCGCTTGGGACTACCTTGTTTGATTATCATCTTTCCAAGTTGGGAGTCATTGACATTTACTCTCCAAACTTGAGGGGGAGTGTTGAAGATTAAGTACTATATTTATGATCTAAGACAAGTTCCCAAGCTGGTTAATGCATCGCTGCTGATATTCCTCTTCACCTTGGCTGTCATTCACTCCCAGAAATTCCAAGAGTCTGCAACGGTTTAACGGTTCTTCGCGCCATCTCTTATTGCGCGCTTCTTCCCAGTAACGGCTAGTAGCCGTTGGCCATTTATGTTTTTGTATTTAATGTATTTTCTTCGTTTTGGATTCCAGAGTGTATATAAATCTCTTGTAATCTTTGTTCATAATCAATAAGATATTCTCTTCAAACACTTTTACATTCATAGATTGTATCAAATTAAAAATTAAATTTGTCGATACATCAAATCTGTCATAAATTATATGGAATATGAACAATAGTAATAGTAGAGAGAAAGAGAGCAAGAGAGGAGAATAAGAACTTCTCATTAATATCTCATTCAAGTGTGTGTTCCATGTACATACAATGGTAGCTATTTATAGGCAAGCTAAGAGAATCTTCATGATGACTTGAGTTGGCATCCATAGGAGTTCATGATGAAAATGAGGTGGAGTTCATTATGACTTGAAGTGGAGAATATTGGTGAAGTGAAGATGATGATGAAGTGGGGTAATGGCATCCATAATAATTCATAATACTCCCCCTTGGATGCCATTTGAATAACGTGCCTCATTAAAACCTTTCTCGGAAAACCCATTGGGATAAAACCGTAGATAAGGAAAAAGAGTACAACGAAAAATAATATCTCCCCCTCATGACCACATCACTTTAGATCTCTAACGTGCCTCATTAAAACCTTTCTCGGAAAACCCATTGGGATAAAACCGTAGATAAGGAAAAAGAGTACAACGTAAAATTACTTGAGATCTCTGAGTCGTTTCAGACCAATATTATGGACATGCTTCTCAAAAACTGCAGCAGGCAGAGATTTCGTGAACAAATCTGCTGGATTGTCACTTGAACGAATTTGTTGAACAATGATCTCTCCATCTTTTTGAAGATCGTGTGTGAAAAAGAATTTTGGTGATATATGCTTTGTCCGATCACCTTTAATATAACCTTCCTTCAATTGGGTAATACATGCCGTATTGTCCTCATATAAGGTCGTAGGTATTCCTTTTTGAAAAGGTAATCCACATGATTCTCGAATGTGTTTGTTAATAGATCTCAACCAAACACACTCTCGGCTTGCTTCATGAATAGCCAAAATTTCAGAATGATTCGATGAGGTGGCTGATATAGTTTGTTTCATTGAACGCCATGAAATAGCCGTACCTCCACATGTAAATAAATAGCCAGTTTGTGATCGACCATTATGTGGATCAGATAAATATCCTGCATCTGCATATCCAACTATGTCTGCTCTCGAGATATTTGGGTAATGCAAGCCCATATCCATTGTACCTCGAAGATAACGAAATATTTGTTTGACTCCAGTCCAATGTCTTCTTGTAGGTGAAGAACTGTATCTTGCTAGTAAATTAACAGAGAATGATATATCAGGTCGTGTATGACTAGCCAAGTACATTAATGCACCTATTGCACTAAGATATGGTACTTCAGGACCAAGAAATTCTTCACCACTTTCTCGAGGTCTAAATGGATCTTTTTTCACATCAAGTAACCTTACGACCATTGGAGTATTCAATGGGTGTGCATTATCCATATTGAAACGCTTTATCACTTTGGATATATAGGATGATTGATGCATAAAAATTCCATCTTCAAGATGTTCAATTTGCAACCCAAGACATAGTTTTGTCTTTCCCAAATCTTTCATTTCAAACTCATTTTTCAAATAATCAACTGCCTTTTGAAGCTCTATAGGAGTTCCAATGATATTGAGATCATCAACATAAACTGCGATTATAACAAATTCTGATTCAGATCTTCGTATAAAAACACATGGGCAAATAGGATCATTCTTATAACCTTCTTGTGATAAGTAGTCACTAAGACGATTATACCACATGCGCCCTGATTGTTTTAACCCATATAATGATCGACATAACTTGATCGAGTATAGTCCTTTTTGACTTGAATCACGTACTTCTGGTACATTTAATCCTTCAGGGATTCTCATATAAATATTACTATCAAGTGAACCATACAAATAGGCCGTAACAATATCCATTAGACGCATATCCAATTTTTCATTTATTGCCAGACTTATCAGATATCGAAATGTGATTGCATCCACCACAGGAGAATAAGTCTCTTCATAATCAATACCAGGTCTTTGAGAAAAGCCTTGTGCGACAAGTCGTGCTTTATATCTCACAACTTCATTTTTCTCATTTTGTTTTCGCACAAACACCCATTTATATCCTACGGGTTTCACATCTTCAGGTGTGCGGACTACTGGTCCAAAAACTTCACGTTTCGCAAGTGAATCTAATTCAGATTTCATTGCATCTTTCCAATTTGGCCAATCTTTTCTGTGCATGCATTCTTTGATAGATTTTGGTTCTAGATCCTCTTCACATTCCACAATACTTAGTGCTACGTGATAAGCAAAAACATCATCGATGATGACTTCATTTCGATTCCATGTTCCTCCAGTCATAACATAATTTATTGAGATCTCATGATTATCAACATGTTCAGGTACCTGATCTTCTCTTGGAAGCGATTCTTCTAGAATCTGCCCTTCCTTAACATGAATATTGACTGGGGACTCTTCGGGAGTCAAGATATCCTCATTTTGACCATCTTTAATTGCTCCTTTTCTTTTACGAGGATTTTTATCTTTGGAACCAATAGGCCTACCACGTTTCATTTGTGCCTTATCTTCGTTGGCAATAATTGATCGTCCTTCAGGAACATCAATCTTTAAAGGAGCATTAGCAGCTAGAATATGTGACTGAGTCACTCTCTTTGGGTCAGCAAAAGCATCTGGCAATTGATTAGCTAAATTTTGAAAATGAATTATCTTTTGAACTTCAAGTTCACTTTGCTTTGTTTGAGGATCTAGATAGCGCAAAGATAATTCATTCCAGCTAATATCTTTTTCAAGCTGCTTATTTTCTCCCCCTAATGTTGGAAAATTTGATTCATCAAAATGACAATCGGCAAATCGTGCCGTAAATATATTCCCAGTACGTGGCTCAATGTACTTTACTATTGATGGAGAATCAAATCCAACATATATTCCCAATCTTCTTTGGGGTCCCATTTTAGTGCGTTGTGGTGGAGCAATTGGAACATAAATCGCACATCCAAAAATTCTTAGATGGGAAATATTTGGTTCCTGACCATGAACCAATTGAGATGGGGAGAATTCATGATAATTTATTGGCCTGATACGAATTAACATTGCTGCATGTAAAATAGCATGTCCCCAAGCTGAAATAGGGAGTTTTGCTCTCATAAGCAATGGTCTTGCAATTAATTGAATCCGTTTAATAAACGATTCGGCAAGACCATTTTGAGTGTGAACATGAGCTACAGGATGTTCAACACTTATACCAATGGCCGTACAATAATCATTGAATGATTTAGAAGTAAATTCACCAGCATTATCAAGACGAATGGTCTTAATTGGATTATCTGGAAAATGAGCTCATAATCGAATTAATTGAGCTAGTAGTCTCGCAAACGCCAGGTTGCGAGTTGATAATAAAGATACATGTGACCATCTAGTAGATGCATCAATTAATACTATAAAATATCTAAATGGTCCACATGGAGGGTGAATAGGTCCACATATATCACCATGTATACGTTCCAGAAATTCAATAGATTCATATCTATTTTTAGCTGGCGAAGGCCTGATTATTAATTTGCCTTGAGAGCATGCAATGCATGACAATTCATTGGATTGGAAAATCTTCTGGTTCCTTAAAGAATGTCCACTTGAATTGTTAATAATTCTTCGCATCATAATTGAACCCGGATGGCCTAACCGGTCATGCCAAATAGCAAAATCAGTAAACTTCTGGTTTACGATTGCATGTGCTTCAAGTACATTGATATACGTATAATACACACCAGATGAATGAGCGGGTAAGTTTTCCAATATACACTTTTTACCCGAAATAATATTTGTTATAGACAAATATTCCTTATTTCCTTCATTTATTGTCTCAACATGATACCCATTTTGGCGTATATCTTTGAAACTTAATAAATTTCTTTGAGACTTAGGAGAATATAATGCATTATTTATGCAAAAATTCGTACCTCCAGGTAAAAATAAATTGGCTCTTCCGGAGCCTTCAATTATATTCGTTGTACCTGATATGGTACTAACATTGGCTTCATGCCTAATCAAATGAAGGAAATATTTATCATCCTTAAGTATAGTGTGCGTTGTGGCACTATCTGCTAAACACAATTCTTGCTCTTTCATAGATGAGCCAATTCGATTCGATTCCATACTCTTCATAATAAAAGAAATATTTATATTAAATTCAAGAACAAGACATGATATAAAAAAAAAACTTTAAGAATATTATATTGAATTAAAAAAAAATTGATATTAGTATAAAGGAGAAAACGGTCATGTATAGCATAATGGTGGTGTCGAACACATATGCACATCTGGCAGCTTCCGGTGCCTCATTATTTTTATTATTATATATATTATAAGTAGATTTGTATTTCACATACTAGATAGACACGTACTATATTTCTCCGATGATCACTATCTAAATATGTAACCTCAGATATCCAAAAATAATTACAAGCTTAGCAGAGCTCGGTTAATCACCACATTTGATAGAATATTATATTCAATGACATTAGGGAGTGATGGTATTTCTATATGTGTTTCTCACTCACGTATCATTAACATGGGGTTGACTATCTCCATTAGATTTTATATTCAGGCATAACTAAAATATAATATATTACATTAAGATCTGATCCAAACACGTACGTGAGATCAAGCAAATATCATACGACTACACTGAAGGTTTTGAATATGTAAAATCGGATCAAAGGCTATAAACTTCATGAACAAAGTTTAGTAAACGATTTTGTGTTCAATATTACTTATACCATCAACTGAAAATATCATACGATTACACCACGGATATAAAAATATCATGCATTGGGTATTAAATTGTGGCAATCGATATGCACAATATTAATAAACCCAATATGCAAACATCACCAACAAAAGCCAAAAATATTTCTAACTTAACATAAAACTGTGACAATGTTAAAAGGATGGATGTTTAATTATAGGCACATATAAGTATAAATTTACTCATACAGAAGGTATATATTAGCCTTGATCACATTTCCAACTCATAAATAGAACATGTTACAGTTACTGTTTGCTAATGATGCAAACCTTTGCCTTTTCATAGTTGGTTAAAATAATAAAACATGCGTGCTATCTTCAATTATGACATTTAATAACTATTTGATGAATAAATAAATGGACCAGTATAGTTTGCTTCCCATGCTAAAAAGATGAGGACTTACAGTATATTTTTCTTCTCTGTTCATTATGCTTTAATTTACTGTAACTGCTACGACCACCTTCTAAATTAAATGATTCCATGCCATAGATTTTATTATACCCTCCTTAATTGTTAACTATTCAGTATGTCATTAAACTTAACCTAAATAATATATCATTTGATTTCTTTCGTGATATAAATAAAATAGTGATGTTTCTGTGCAAGTGGCAATAGCCACGGCAACTTGAACTTAGGTGGCAGTAACCACTATTTCGATCAAAGAATATCAACAATGTAGTGAATAGTGTTTTATAGAATACAATGAATAAAATCTTAAAAATTACTTACAATGCTATAGCTCAATCTTCTCAAGACGGTATTGAGAACGCGGTAAAGTCTCGTGCTGATAACGTGTCATAAATTATATGGAATATGAACAATAGTAATAGTAGAGAGAAAGAGAGCAAGAGAGGAGAATAAGAACTTCTCATTAATATCTCATTCAAGTGTGTGTTCCATGTACATACAATGGTAGCTATTTATAGGCAAGCTAAGAGAATCTTCATGATGACTTGAGTTGGCATCCATAGGAGTTCATGATGAAAATGAGGTGGAGTTCATTATGACTTGAAGTGGAGAATATTGGTGAAGTGAAGATGATGATGAAGTGGGGTAATGGCATCCATAATAATTCATAATAAAATCCAAAATATATAAATATCGACAGGGAAAGGTTACATGGGATAGGGAAGAAGGGTCCACAGGTTCACATGGGGAATGTTCAATCAGTGTGAGGTGGGCCTTGCCTTGCCTCACTTTCTCTCTTTCTTACAAGGTTCACACTCCGACCAACCAACCTCCAAGACAAAAGCAGCAAATTAGGCATTGGATATGGATACACAATTTACTCCTCGGCGATGAATAATTTAATGCCCCTAGGTCAAAACCCACAATGGCAAGTCAAACCAATCAATTTTTATTATCGTTTTAATTTTTTTTGGCATGTTTGGGTGCTATAGACGTAACAGTGATTTTACCTGGTGGTGGAACAAGAGCTCAACTCTGTCTCGGACAATTCTCCCTTCACATGTCATAATCTGGTCATGGTGTTTTCCAATCTTGTGTCCAATAAAAACGAAAGTGAAAATTGACAACATTAGATCTTAAAAGAATCTAAAGTTGAAGAAAGTTGAAAAAAACACCAACGGTAGAAGTACAGTGGCAGTTATTCGCTGTTATGCACTTAATCATGCAATTATAGTCTAGGACTCCAGAATCTAGATGATGTCCAAGCAAACAAATATAGCATCCAAAGTGCACCTAACAAATGTTTAAAAAACAAACTGCACATTTCAACTGTTTTCTAGATTCCGTTACCCCGTGGCCGCAAAAAAGTTTGAAACACTCCCTACTCAATAAAAATCATCGGCAATTTTTTATAAGGTTATCGTGGTCAATAGTTTCTAACTCTTTTTTTAAGAGATAGGTGGTAAGATTTCGATGTTTATGAACTGAATAAATTTTGTTCGAGGACAGATAATTAATACTAAATTCGTCTAAAGCACATAAATTTATGGCCAATTGCATCTATTCTCTTTACTTAAATGTCTAAGAACTAATTTATTTTATTCATCATTTTTTTTATAACCATTTTATTAGGTTACCCTTCTAAAAAAAATAAAAAACCTCCACCGTCTCACCTATATTGGTCCGAGGTGAAAAGGATTGGTATAACTGATAGAAATGGAATACAAGTAAGGATGTATAAAATTCAAATTTAAATAGGGAAAAGTCTACTTTAGTACTCTGTAGTTTGACCCATTCTCAGGTAAGTCCCTGTGGTTTAAAAAAGTTAATTCGAGTCTGACATCATCTAATTTTCTCATTTGGGTCACTCTGACCGGTTTGATTAAAAAATTCGAAGCTCGATTTTGCGATTCCGGTGACAAAGACGTATAAAACTAGTATCCACACTTCGGGGAGTCAACTAGAGTCGACAATCGGCATTGAAAATGTCAGATTTGATCGGACCAAAAGAAATAAAAATGAATCGAACTGGTCGAGAGTGACACAAATGAAAAAATTGGATGATGTTGAACTCGAATTAACTTTTTTAAACCACAGGGACTTAGCTTAGAATGGGCCAAACCATAGAGTGCTAAAGTGGACTTTTTCTATTTAAATAATATAAAAATTAGTATTGAAAGAGCGTATTTTAAGTATTAATATCATATCTGATAATATGGAATCTCAATATCAGAAATATATATATATGTAATAAAAATCCATACAAAAATTTTTGAAATTTTTGGTTGAGAAATGACGTGTAAAATGGGATGCCAATCCATGTTTTTTAGATCATTCACTACAGAGAGGGTACCTTCCTCGCACCACGCTAACACGTCTGTGGCACTAGCGTACCGTGGCTCAATCATGCCACATTGAATATTTGCACACTCAACTTTTAAAAATATTATTTTTTGAAAAAAATTAAAAGAATTTTTTATATCATTTTGCACTATCTTATTTTAACAGTTTTTTTATGTTGTTAATAATTTTATAAAATTATTTGTATCTAATTGATATAGTTTAAAAATTTTGTACTATGTTATCAAAAATTATTTCAAAACTCTATAAACAGAAACTAATCTAATTTCATTTTTTTCACGAGTTCTTGGCAAAGTACTATTTTGCTGACAAACCAATATATGAAGAATGATATATTATGACGCAAGTTTCGCATCCGAAGACCTTTGTTTTTTCAAATAGTGGAGGTGAGGAGTGTCGTTGATCTATTTTTTCAGCAAAAGAAGAAGCTACTCTTTAATTTGGATTATCGGCATTACAGAAATATACTGCACTTATAAGGTTCTTGTCTATGAGATAGCAGTTGATGCCATGGATAAATACTTGATAATTGGTAAAACTACAACAAGGAAAATTCTCAAAAAAATTATTAGAAAGCATCACATTTTACTTTGGTACAAAGTATGTGAGAAAGTCAAATAAATAAGATCTGACAAGGCTTCTCCAAGTAGCAGAATAATGTAAATTATGGGTATGATAAGGCAATATTAATTATATGTACTACGAATGAAAGAATTGTCCAACTGCATGGACTTAATAATGTGGTAGAAAAAGTAGGATGTCAATAGTTATATTGAAAGTGGTTGCTTCATATGAACTATGAATATGACACGCTTTATTTGAAATATCAGGTTCGTGCAATAATATCAATATATTTCAAAAGTCTCATATTTTTATTAATGTATTATACCGTCAATAACACACGTAACGAGTTGTCATATTATCTCACCGATGAGATAATCTATAATGGGCTATCTTTGTTTAGTCAATTATAGCTCTATTAACCCTGAAAATTAAGATGTTCGTTAAATATCAAATGGGATATAGAAAAGATATGAAAAAAGTATTTGAAGCTTTTCAAAACTCATTTTACATTCATTAAAACTTCATATCTTATGTGGAATCATAAATTCATTAGGATAATGATGATTACATATATCATATTGTATAATATTATATTGGAAGATGAACAACATGAATATAATTTTTATTATCAAGAAGAATTGAATTTTTTAACGATAGACCCAAAACTAGCACCGATGTTGCAAACTATGAATATTCAACTTAATGTGTTAGATCTCTATCAAATTTTATTACTACTAATAAACAAGTTTGTAATAGAGAAGCTCATATTGCTATAATAAATTTTTTTTGAACATGTTTGACAAAAATTTGATAGTTATAATTAATTATGTATTTTATAATTATTTATAAATTTTATAGTTAAATATGTAATTTATAATTATTTATATCTTGCAAACTATTTTTTTACTAGTTCAAAATTGATTTTAACGTTTTAAATTCGTTCAAAAATGTATTTAAATTTAATAGAGTTAGATGTATTAAAAAAAAGCAGATGTGAAGAAGTAGCAAAATATTGTAGCAGTGATATGAAGTGAAGAAAAAAATGAATATAGGAACGAATTTAACTTTGCATACTGTAGAATTAATGCGAGAATTACACGATAATAACTATAGTCATCTTAACACGTGATTTACTAACCCACAGTCTGACACAGCAAATATGACACTTTTGACACATGTTTTTGGAACCACTTAGACCACCCGCAGCGGTACAGACCCGCGCCCCGGGCGTGCCACGTGGCAGCCCGTGATTGAGCGCGGGTCTGTACTCGGGGCGCCCCGCCCCGGGCGACGTGGCCCCTTCTGATTGGGCCACGTCGCCCGGGGTAATATAATATTATTATTTTTTATTTTTTTTAAAAAATCGAAAAAAATTAAAAAAATCGGAAAAATTAGGAAAAAAATTATAAAAATTCCTTTTAATATTTTTGACTTTTTTGTGAAATTAAATAATTTTTATTGTTTTTTGGTAATTTTATACAATTTTTTTAATCCAAATAACGGGACTTTTCGGATGAAAAAAATGTGTGTGGTCCAAATTTGATGTAAAAATTGTATGGTCCAAATTCATTTGAAAATTCTATAAATAGATACAACCTTCTTCATAATTTTTCACACCAAAACATCTTCTCTCCTCTCTTTTCTTAATTAGATTGGGAATATCTAATTAACATTTTAATTAGATATGGATCCCAATGAAGAAAATGAGAATTTTGATTGGACCGATTTTAGGCAATTTAGTCCAACTAATGATTTTTTAGCTGGTAACCCCAATATTTACTCCCAGGCTAGTCAAAACCTAAGCCAAATTCCTGAGTCAAGCCAAGATCCTCCAAACACCCGCCTAACCGATCCTCCAGTCCGTCCAAGACCCAACCGACCAATTCCAAGGCCACATCCACTAAACAACCCTCAACCTCGACCAATTACCCAAAATTCACGCCAAATGCTCCCTAGATGCCACCATACCCACCTTGGTACTTCACAAGTTTTTTCCAAAATCCACCAAATTGCCCACCAAACTTTACTGAATCTCGACCAAGCCCAGTGCAAATTCCACAACCTGAGTCATCAGCACCCACACAAATAAAAGAAAAAACCATTTCTAGGACTTGGAGTGTAAAAAAAGACATTGTACTAATGTCTACTTATTTACAGGTTAGTGAAGATGCCATTGTCGGGGCAAACTAGAAGGGACAAGGCCTTTGGCGCCGCGTCAAGCAAATCTACGACCAATGTCGTATAGAAAATCTGACCGACCTTAGCCCAAGAAATTGTGAGCAGATGAAATATAGATACAAACGCCTAACTCTGGCATGTGGAGGATAGATTGAAGCATACACCCATGCATCTCGGCGCAAGCAAAGTGGCTAAGTCGAGTCTGATATAGTGGCGGAAGCGCATATATTATATCAACATGCCCACAAGAAAAAATTTCTTGATCTACATGTGTTTGAGGAAGTGATGCGCAAACATCCAAAATGGAATCCTGGCATGCAAAAAGATCAATCATTCGGCTTTACCTTTTCATCGCCGGCAAATGATATAGAGAGTGGTGGAAGCACAAAGAGAACAAGAACCACCGAGGAGGAAACCGACACAATTCCGGATGACCCACCTACTCCAATTAGCAGAGCTTCGACAATAGAGCGTCCAATTGGCCGAGAAGCAGCCAAGAAAACGCGAAGCGCTAAAGGAAAAGAGAAAGTCACATCAAACAATGACAACTTCCCTTCAGAGCTTGATTCTTTACAAATTGCACGGTCAACAGCGGAAGACACCACCAAATATGTCATCGAGTAGATGAAAACGAATGACGAAAAAAGAAACCAACGAATGAAGGAGTATAAAGAAGCCAAGACGATTAGCGCTAATGCCAAGATTACAAGCGCTAATGCCAAGATTTCAAATGCTAAGGCCAAAATTCACCATGCAAATACGGCCGTTCTCCAGGCGTTGATTGCTCGAGGAAAAGAACTATCCCCAGACGAGGAAGCAATTAAGAATTTTTTGCTTTCACAATTGTATAATAAGGAGTAATCAATTTCATTTTTTTAATTTATGTAATTGTTTCCAAGTTCGCATGTAATATATTTCGAATTTTATAAAATTTCTCTTTGCAAAATGTGGCAATTCGAAATTAAATTTAGCATTTTCGAAGTTACGCAAAAAAATACTCGAGTCTGATACAATTAGCTGAATTTTAAAAAAGCTGAGCTGAGAAAAAAGTTGACGTGGCGCCCAGGGCGTGGCACTGTAGCAGGGGCACCACTGTGGGCTGAAAACTGAGAGCAGGGGCGCGGCTGACGTGGCGCCCAGGGCGCGCACTGTAACGGGGGCACCAATGCGGATGGTCTTAGTATCAATTCGATTCATATTTGTTGGGTTGGGGCAAATACGTGTATGATTAGTTTAGGTTACATTTTTTGTTCACGGTGTTATTTGTCTCTATTATCTTTTGAGTCCGAGTATGCGATTTGCTCATTATTAAAACATTGGACATTTTAATTTACGACACTAATTATTTTCATGAAAATTTTAAATGGGTTTGTCTAAACTTTGTGGTTTTAGATAGTATTGGATTATGGTCTACTATCAAACAAATTTTTTTCTTTTTTGCAAAAATGGAAATTGAGTTACCTATACTAAAAAACTCGGTAGGATCTATTTCTATCTCATCCACAAAACGTTGACCATAGCATTTTTTTTTCTAAAAAAATTAGGCAGATTATCCTAAAAGCTAAATTTCAAGGTTATAGACAACTTTGAACTTGGATCTTTTCTCATGTTATAATTTTTCATTTTTGCACAAAATGGTAATTGATTTATCGATAACTATAAAATAAATAAAATTCGTTAAAATTTTACTCATCAGACATTAATGTACATTAATTAATATTCACCTGTATCTAGTTTGACACATGTGAAGGGTGTCAATCTGAGTGACTATAGCTGTAAAGACTTGTCCATATATATCCTTCTTGTTGTTGCTCTCCTAGAGCTGGAGTCTGAAACCACTGACAAGTGTTTTTTACATAGTATAGTATATAAAGCTAAACCACTTAGGCTTCCCTCCATCTTCTTCCTCTCTCTCTCTCTCTCTCTCTCTCTCTCTCTCTCTCTCTCTGGTCTTGGGAAGTTGAAGGGGAAGAAATGGCAACAGTTTCAGCTTCCAAGTTGCTGGTGTTTCTAGTCCTAAGTTGCTTGGTCTTGGAGCTGGTCCAGTGTGAAGTTACATATGATAGGAAGGCAATTAAGATAAATGGTCAGAGGAGAATCCTCTTCTCTGGCTCCATCCACTACCCAAGAAGCACCCCTGATGTAATTCCAACTCCAACTCTAACCCATCTCTCATTTCTCTAGTTTTGTCTCAAAGACTCAATCTTTATTCGATTTTGACGTGGGTTGCAGATGTGGGAAGGTCTGATACAGAAGGCCAAGGACGGTGGACTCGATGTGGTCGAGACTTATGTGTTCTGGAACGTGCATGAGCCAAGTCCTGGAAATGTACCTCTCTGTTTTGGTCACTTGTTTGTTTCCATCTTTTGTGGGAAGTTGGTTCTTAACTGATGCATTTTGTGAACTTGTTGGGTTCTTGTAGTACAATTTTGAGGGAAGATATGACCTTGTGAGGTTCATTAAGACCGTGCAGAAAGCCGGCCTCTATGCTCATCTTCGAATCGGGCCTTATGTTTGCGCTGAGTGGAATTTCGGGTACAGAATCCTTGAGCACCATTTCTTTTCCTCTTTATGTATTCTGTTGTTGGTCTAATATTTGTTTGTTTTCTCATGTTTTGTTCAGTGGTTTCCCTGTCTGGTTGAAGTATGTTCCAGGGATCAGCTTCAGGACAGACAACGAGCCATTTAAGGTATAATGTGTTTTCTGTTTGATTACTTCACAAAAAACTGCAAGACAGATAAATTTCGTTGTTCCGTGAGATGTTAACTATCATTTTTCCAGCAAGCAATGAAAGGTTTCACGGAGAAGATTGTGAGCTTGATGAAAAGTGAGAGGTTGTTTGAGTCACATGGTGGTCCAATTATACTATCCCAGGTTTCTGCTTTTCCCATTTTCTCTCTTGTTCGTTCGAATGCTGAGAATTTCGTTCGAGTAGTGACTCTGCCCCTCTATGGTTATGTAGATTGAGAACGAATATGGAGCTCAGAGTAAGCTGCTTGGTGCTGCCGGTCACAATTATATGACTTGGGCAGCAAATATGGCCGTTGAGATGGGAACCGGGGTCCCCTGGGTGATGTGCAAAGAGGATGATGCCCCGGATCCAGTGGTGAGCAATTCCTATCCGGAATATCACAATCGAGATGGGATATCTAATTATTCTATAATCCTTGTAATTAATCTCTCTGAACGCACATTGCCATTTCCCAGATAAACACATGCAACGGATTTTATTGCGACTCGTTCACCCCAAACAAGCCTTACAAGCCCACCATATGGACCGAAGCTTGGAGTGGATGGTTCACCGAATTCGGTGGTCCAAATCATGAGCGTCCAGTTCAGGATCTGGCATTTGCTGTTGCGCGGTTCGTACAGAAAGGCGGATCCTTCATAAATTACTACATGGTATGCTGCTCTTTTCTGGGAGTCGGTGGATAGGAGCTCCCGCTGTGCTGAAATTTACTTGCAACAGAATCATGATTTTACTTATACTGTCTGAACAGTATCACGGAGGGACCAATTTTGGTCGTAGTGCTGGCGGTCCATTCATTACTACCAGCTATGACTATGATGCTCCCATAGACGAATATGGTAAGATTAACTCATGTTCTAGCAGTTTAAATCGCTTGGTTGATAGTTGATAAATCAAATCTTCGAACTTGAGGCTCCAGGTGAACCAATTGCATGATGAATATTTTCGCAGGCCTGGTCCGACAACCGAAGTACGGCCATTTAAAGGAGCTTCACAGGTCTATCAAGATGTGCGAGCGAGCGTTAGTCTCGGCTGATCCCATTGTGACTCAAATTGGAAAGATGCAGCAGGTTTGAAAAGCTTCTCTTCTACAACCTGATTTTAAGTGTCCCCAGTTTGTGATTTTGCTTTTCCCCTTTGGCATTTTCCAGGCTCATGTCTTCTCTACCGAACACGGAGACTGTGCTGCGTTTCTTGCCAACTATGACACGAATTCTGCCGTTAGAGTTTTGTTCAACAACATGCACTATAACTTGCCACCATGGTCCATCAGCGTCCTTCCTGACTGCCGGAATGTGGTCTTTAATACAGCAAAGGTGTGTTACTCATCTGCTTCATGCGTTCCCGCTCTGTTACTCTGCTATATGTTGATTTTTCACTCTTGTGCAGGTTGGAGTTCAAACATCCAAAATGGAAATGGTGCCAACAAATAGTGCGACACTCTATTGGGAAAGTTTCGATGAGGATCTTTCTGCTCTTGATGATAGTTCCACGTTCACTGCATCCGGCTTACTGGAGCAGATAAATGCGACAAGAGATGCTAGTGATTATCTGTGGTACATTACGAGGTGAGTTCGGTTACCCCGAGTGACCTGCCGTACGAAAAAATCAAGATATGTTGATATTAACATGCACTTGTCACATAACTGCAGCGTTGATATTGGTTCATCGGAGTCGTTTCTGCATAGTGGAGAACTTCCAACCCTCATCGTTCAGTCAACTGGCCATGCTGTCCATATATTTATCAACGGAGAGCTTTCGGGTACTCATCTACCCTATCTTATTTTTCGATTGATAAGAATGACCGGTCAAGGGCTAATCACGTCCTGTCCCCCGTAGGTTCTGCATTTGGGACACGGGAGAACAGGAGGTTCACTTATACCGGAAAGGTTAGTTTGCGTGCTGGGTCGAACAGAATCGCATTGCTCAGCGTTGCTGTGGGATTGCCGGTAATTTCCCTTCCGTAGCAGTGTTGATTTTGCAGTACGGCTCGGCTACATTATATTTTCTCAATAATACGTTTTCATTTCCGTAGAATGTGGGTGGACATTTTGAGACATGGAACACTGGAATCCTAGGTCCAGTCGCACTGCATGGTCTTGACCAAGGGAAATGGGATTTGTCCTGGCAGAAGTGGACCTACCAGGTTGATAATTTGTCCAAGTCCTCATTGATATGTAACAAACTAATTCATTATTTTCCATACAGTTACACAATTGAACATCCTTTCTATCTCTATCTTAAACAGGTCGGGCTTAAAGGAGAAGCCATGAATCTAATCTCTCCGACTAGCGTTTCCTCTGTATCGTGGATGGCGACATCCCTCGCCGTGCAGAGGCCACAACCCTTAACTTGGCATAAGGTGCCGTACATCTCGGCCAACATTCTGTAATGCTGTAAGAGTGAAATTCTGACAGCGGTTTAACTATGCAGGCGTCTTTCGATGCACCTGATGGAGACGAGCCATTGGCTTTGGACATGGCCAGTATGGGAAAGGGGCAAGTATGGATCAATGGACAGAGTATTGGGAGATATTGGACTGCCTATGCCAACGGTAATTGCAACGGATGCAGCTACTCTGGAACGTTCCGTCCAACAAAGTGTCAGTCTGGTTGTGGGCAACCAACCCAACGGTGGTAAGTACCAAGAGCCTGTAGTCATTCTGATTAGTATCAGATAGCTTCCGAAACTGGTTATTGATGGCCATTGGGCTTCTCTTTGTTCAGGTACCACGTGCCTCGTTCTTGGTTGAAGCCGACACAGAATCTCTTGGTTATATTCGAGGAACTTGGAGGGAACCCCCACGGAATTGCGCTGGCAAAGAGATCAATGACCAGTGTTTGCGCAGAGGTCACAGAGTTCCATCCAACGCTCAAGAACTGGCACATCGAAAGCTACGGAAGAGCAGAAGAGTTTCACAGCCCAAAAGTCCACCTCCGCTGCAGCGAGGGCCAAGCCATTTCCGCTATCAAGTTTGCGAGCTTCGGAACTCCTCTGGGAACTTGCGGGAGCTACGAGCAAGGACCTTGCCACGCTCCTGCCTCGTACGCCACCATAGAGAAAGTAAGCACTTCACAAAACCTTATCAATTCCTCCATTACCTTCATATCAATCTCACCGTTTCGTCTTCCCTCTCGTTCTCGCAGAGATGCATAGGGAAGCAGAGATGCGCCGTGACCATAGCAAACAGCAACTTCGGCGCAGACCCTTGTCCGAATGTGCTGAAGCGGCTGTCCGTCGAAGCAGTTTGCTCTCCAACGGAGTCGAAGAACTAACCGGGCTCTGAAGAGGGTCTTGACTAGTATTGCATCTAGTCGTCATCTAAATTCAAAATCACAGAAAGAATACAGGTAAGAGAAAAAAAAAGCTGATGTCTCCCAAAATGGAGGAGGCTGTGGCCTGATGAGTGTTTAGTGAAAAGTCTGTTTTTTCAGTGTAAATTAGTGATTCTTAGGTAGGAGAAGTATGGAGATTCCTGGGTTTCCTGCAATTTGGGAGCTCCAGAGAATCACAAGCCCCGAACCGCGACCGGCTTTTTAAACCGGAAGGAAGGCGGGTTATCTTGTTCTATTTTCCGAGTGGCTTGCCTTGTCTTTACTTCGGGGCAAGAGTGTGCGTGTCTTGTGTAATTTATAGTGTGTGGGAGCGGATCCTGGTGTACTTGAACCAATATGTTCATTTCCTTGTAATCAATCAATTTGACATGTGAAGTTCCACTTACCCAGTATCTACTGGATTTGCGTCACACACTAAGACCACCCGCAGCGGGTGAGTCCCGCGCCCCGGGCGTGCCACGTGGAGCCCGTGATTGGGCGCGGGACTGTGGTCGGGGCGCCCCTGGTGTCAGTCGGGGCGCGCCTCGCCCCGACAGGGGCACCCCGCCCCGGGCGACGTGGCCCCTTCTGATTGGGCCACGTCGCACGAGGTAATATAATATTATTTTTTTATTTTTTTTAAATCGAAAAAAATTAAAAAAAATCGGAAAAATTAGGAAAAAAAATCTAAAAATTCCTTTTACTGTTTTTGACTTTTTTGTGCAATTAAATATTTATTATTATTTTTTTGGTAATTTTATACAATTTTTTGAATCCAAATAATTAGACTTTAAAATTCTTAAACCATAAACCTTTATATCCTAAACCCTTAAACCCTTGATAACCCTAAATTTTTGCTATGTAATTTGATATAAAATTTATATTTTAATATAATTTAATATAAATTATAGAATGTAGTATAATTTTATGTAAATTATAAACTCTAACCCTTACCCTAACCATAACCCTAATCCTAATCCTAACCCTAATCCTAACCTTAAAGTTTTATGCACTTATATATTTAAATAACATATTATATTTAACTGAAAAACATATGTTATACATTTCGAATTCTATAAAATTTCTATTTCGTAAATTTTCGCACTTCGAAATAAACACGAAAAAATACTCGAGTTTGATACAATTAACTGAATTTTAAAAAAGCTGAGCTGAGAAAAAAGTCGACGTGGCGCCCAGGGCATGGCACTGTAGCAGAGGCACCACTGTGGGCTGAAAACTGAGAGCAGGGGCGCGGCTGACGTGGCGCCCAGGGCGCGCACTGTAACGGGGGCACCAATGCGGATGGTCTAAACAATGTCTCGAGCTATATCAGACATAATCGTTCAAATACCATCCATATAGTACCACCAATCTGGTTCTAGTTTAATCAGGTTTTGAATTCGAATCAATCAGTTTTAGCGTAATAAAAAAATAGTGATAATTGTTCTTAGCCCAAAAATAGTGATAATTGCTCTTAGCTCCTTTGGATTTGTGGAAATTACTTTTTTTTTTTATTATTTACTCTTTCAAATTTGTGGAAAAGTATTATTTAACCCTGTTGTCGGAATTGACTATTTTTTTTGGCAAAAGTGGACATGAATTTATTAAATTGCCCTTTGCTTTCAAAAAATAATTCGCACCCATTTTTAACTCAAAACTCTACTCTTTCTCTTTTCCAGAAAAGTTCCTTCTCCATCTTCTTCCTCCACTCTCTCCTTTCCAGAAGAGCTCCTTCCCAAACTTTTCAGACCACTACGAAATAGCTTCTTAAACACGTCCATCTCCTTTTTTGTCACAACCAGCCCAATCTCGAGTCCACCGAGCCCATACTTCCTATCAGCCATAGAAATATCTCTGGTCCTATCTATAGAGGTGACCTCCACTTTGACAGGTCTTCCCCACCCAAAATCCATCTTGTAAATCTCGAATCGGGCAACCCCGCAACCCCAATCGACTTATTTCAAATCTGACGGAGAAATGTGCTAGAGTACCGATGTATACCATGCACCTAAATTTACGTATAGTAATGTCCATCCATTACCAAAAACAAGCCAATTATGGATATTAGCAGTTTGAAATTGTCAATATAATGAAATTGTATGATTCGATTGGAAATACACTTTCAAGGAGTCATTGTTCTCTAAGACATTCCAACCAATTCCCAAAAAATATAAATTTGTATCAAATTAGAACTATTAACCAACTTATTGATGGTCGCGACATTTCTTACTTTCTAGTAAGAGAATTATGGTAGACTAACTTAGTATTTCTATTAGTTACTGAAGGAGCCTAATGCAAAAAAAAAAGCTATGTTGGGTCTCTATTTTTGACTATATGATATAATACCCGATTTGATCATATAATACATATCTAAAATATATAAAAGAATTAGAATTAATAAAGTAGAAGATTTTATTTGTTCTGTTCATCAATATAGAATTCTATAGATAAAAATATATAATACTATGACAAAATTTTTTGACGTTCTATATATTCTATCGGGTCCATAAGCAGTGACAATTGGACTCGCTTTTGCTATGTCTCCAGTAGGTTCCCTTAACCAAGCCATTGCTTGCTTATGAGTTGCCGGGTTCCTGCTATTGCCAACCAAGAGGGAAAAATTATTTATACAGATAGTGACAATATCATTTTGCTAATTCGTAGGAGATTCCACATGCCCCATGCTACTCGGGTTAGAGCGTAAGTTACTGATGCTTTCGGGAACTAGACTCATCCCCTCATAGAGAAGTCTCTTCAACCCTTCATAAATAGAGTCCTTCTTGTCACCCAACTCTTTGATCCGGTTACTGACCTTCATGACAGTAGCCACCAAAACATCCTCTCTTTCTTCGGTAATGGCTTCCTCGGCATCCATAACCACCTCGAGAAAACCTACACAGTTTCCCAAGTAGGTCAACAGTACGGGTGGCTCCAAACGAGCCCTACTTTCGATAAAGAAGCCAATACAACATCTTTTCAGACTTCCGAAGTTCTTGGCTTTGACTAGACAAGCCATTGTATGAGAAAAGACAAGCACAAAGGTTGGTAAATGTAGGGTTTTACTGTCCTTGGATGGGAGGAAGAAGATGGAGAAGGAACTTTTCTGGAAAGGACAAAGGTTGTGCACGGGTTTTGAGTTAAAAAGGAATTGAATATGTTTTTTAAGAAAAGGGCATTTTAATAATCTCATGTCCAATTTTGTGAGAGAAAACAACCAATTCTGGCAACAGGGGTTAAATAATACTATTTCCACAAACTTGAAGAGCTAAATAATAATAAAAATTTTGAGGGGCTGAATTGCTAACTTTCCCAAACCCTATGAGACAAGAGCAATTATGAGTGCTAAAAAATAATTTAACATCAAAATTATGTAAAAAAAGTAAGTGGAAACAAATCGATAGGATTAAAATATAGATTTAAATAAGGGCAAATTATTCTCTAGTCTCTGGACTTAACATAATTCTCCTTTCGGGTCCATCTTTTCTCATAAATGAGTAATTCATCCCTGTTTTATTTAAAAATATTTGTCTAGGGTCCTCACCGACTAAATCAGCCTTTTTTTTTTAATTTTTGTCATGTAAAATAACTATTTTACCCTTCACAAAACGACAAATTTTATCTTATTTTTTGTCTTTTTGTGAAGGGTAAAATAGTCATTTCACATGACAAAAAAATGAAAAAATGTGTGCTAAAGTCAACCAGGGACCCGAGACCATCATTTTTTAAAATACAGGGATGGCTAAATAATTTATGAAAAAGAAGGGACCCGATAGGAGAATTCGTTTAAGACTAGGGACTAGGGGGTAATTTGTCCTTTAAATAATCATGTTATTCTAAACATTAAAAAACAATGGTGTTTATATTTATTAGAATAATTTCAAGTTGATCAATAGTTATTCGAATAACAAATATTGTTAAATTAATAGTTTTTGTATGTTAGAATATACACTAATAGCGTGTATAGACAATTTCACAATCATATCTAAACGTCCTTTATCCTTCTTTATCATTTGAAACAAATTAGAATATCTCATAGTTTCAACTAGTAAGATGGTGAGATCTTAAAAATTATTACTATGATTTTATCAATTCAGTTTGATACTGATCTTGTACGAAATCCAATTCCCTCTACTCATAGTAAATTGTAAAATATTTCAGGAGTTAACTAAATTCTAGGCTTCATTATTTTGAGCAAATCAATGGGCCACCGAGCATCAAACTCCAAGTCATTATAGAAAAAAGGTGTATAATACAAAATTACTCCAAACCATAGTTTTAAATTGCTGGTCGGATCGCAAATCGCTCAATAATCTAGCAAAAAAAGGCTAATCAATACGGTTACCTAACAAACCAGGAATTTTTTCGTCCGAGCGGGCAGTTCGACCAGAAAATCGGATGGTTTGACTAGAAAATAATGACTGATTTTTTTTATATTCGAGATTAACCATTCATATAGATACTTTATTTGGTGTATTTTATAAAAAAATGGTATTATTATATATTATTATTAATTTATTACATAAATTTTTTATATAAATATCTATATATATTTCAAAAAAATTACAAAAAATAGATTTTTAAAAAAATATGAAATCCAATCCGACTGGCCGGGCCGGTCCGACCGAAGATTGCCCAACAAACTAGATAGATCTCCAGGTCGTTTTTCAAAACTATGCTCCAAACTCTCCGATTGTTATCATTAAAAAAAACCTAGGACTTTTTTTTAAGGGTAACCTTGAACACAAAGGAGACAAAAATATTACTCTGTTGACATATCACATAAGCCATACACAATAAAAATTGTATTTCTTTTATTTCAAATCAATTGTATCCAATTTAAAATTCAAGTAGTTACAAATTTTAATAAATATTTAATAGTTATTAGCTTCGAACAAATCATCTATGTTATCCCCATTGAGGGCACTGACCAGTCGTGCACCAACACAATAATTAAATTCTTGAAATGGTATATCATAACATTTACCCAAAAAAAGTGAGAGAGTAAATTAAAATCTAATTAAATTAGAACAAATGTTTCCACAATTTGAATATTTGTCAAATAGAACAAATACTGCGAAAAGCTTAATACGATCAAACTTACACACACTTTCAAGACAAAAAATTCTATCTTTATCACTCACTAAAAAATATCTGATCAAATAAAAAGAGAAGGAAAAGTTCTATTAACAAATAAGGGAAAATAGGAGGAGAGAAAAGTGACCACCTTGGTGGAGTTGTTGCCCTTCTTTAGTTGCTCGGTTCATTTCTCCGTGGCATCTACAGGGGTGAGTATTGGTTGGTGTTGACTTAATTTCACGCCGACGCCGATGAAAAAAAATCATCAAATCTAACACCGATTCATCATTATTATTATCTTTACCGAGAGGTTGGTAGGCTAACGGTGGACTGAGTTAATTGATAGGTGTGTCAGTGTTCGTGAAATAAAATAATTACACAAGTTATAATAAAATTTTGTTCCATTATGATAGAATAAAGTTTGATTAAGTACATAGTAAAATAAATTATTCGAAACGGTTTTAGAGTGAAGATGATGGCGATATGCCCATTTATGCGATACTACATGCCCATAATGTGATAGGGGCATATCATGTTATGCCATACAGTAAATTTTTTTGTGTTCGCGACAACCGAATCTAAGTCTGCTATCTCTAAATACAAATTCCAACCGAAACTATGATTCATCAGTTTGAAAGTAGGTTCACCAAGCTTCTTTATATATATTTATAATCTAATCACTAGACCAAAAAAATGTCAGTTTAGTTATTAGTATTAGATTCAACATGTACGTGTACATATTAGCCACTCCGAGCTTTTTAATGGAAGTCATCATACCTACTAATTAGACCTTATCCTAATTAGAACATAATATTATTTTAAATCATATTATTTCACGGTTGAAATAACTATAATACCGTACTAATATTTAGAAAAACTAGGAACTATAAATATATTGTCGTCCAGCTTTCATTACCCACTAATATTCCAAGAAGAATCAACACGACTATATCATTGCATCATTGCAACATCACAGGTAATTTATATTTTGCATATATGCTATTCAAAGTTTTTAGTATTTACGTTATTAACGGTGTTAAAATTATTGTCATATTTAATTGTTCTATTTCGTATAGTTATAAATAGGGAAAATTACCCTCAGGCTCCTCGGGTTTGCAAAAATTCGTGTTTTAGCCCCCGTATTTTTTTTATTAGTATTCAACCCTTCAATCTTGTCAAAAGTATATATTTTAGCCCTTATCGCCGGAATCCGGCGATTTCTCCGACCAAATACCACCTAAGATTACTAAAATACCCTTTCTTTTAAAAAATAAATTAAACACCTTTTTTCAACAAAAAAAATCCCCCTCTTTCCATTTTCTTCCTCACGAAGACCCCTCCTTCTCTCCCTCTCCCTCTCTCTCTCTCTAGCTATTTCTGTTGTTTCCCGAAGCAATCGTACTTCCTTCCCCAACGACGGCAAGTGAAAGCCTATGGTTTCTTTTTTGCTCATCGTCGTCATCATCGTCGGTCTCAAAAACTTGGGAAGCGTGATGGCATCGTCCTCGAATCCAGACCTAAGGCCGGCCTTCGAGGTGCTGGATGCAGACCGCGACGACCGGATCAGCAAGGACGATCTCAGGGCCTTCTACGCCACAAGCGACATCGTCCTAGTCGACGACGTCATCATAGGGACGATGATGTCGGTGGCGGACTCCAACGAGAATGGGTTCGTAGAGTACGACAAATTCGAGCGCGTGTTGGAGGGGAGGAGGAAGGAGGTAGGGCCCGGGGCAGTTTTGGAAGAGGTATTTAGGGTGATGGATAAGGACGACGGCAGGCTGAGCCACGCCGACTTGAAGGGCTTCATGAGCCGTGCCGCCTTCGTCGCCTCCGACGACGATAACTCCTCCATGATTAGGTTAGCTGGGAACCACGACGCTGGGGATGATGGTTTCGTTAGTTTCGATGATTTGCTTCGGATTTTGGACCTTTGATTGTATTGTTCTCGATCGAGTCGGATGAAATTAATTGAACGGTAAAATTAATTGGGATGTTGATGATGGCGAGGAGGAGGAGGTGGGGGATCGGGATGTCGGGATTTTGGGTCACTGGATTTGGTGAGGTGGGTTCGCCGGTTTTTTGGGTCACCGAGGACGGTGTAAGATTTTGGATAAAAAAGGTGTTGAATTTATTTTTTCTAAAAGGGTATTTTGGTCATCTCAGGTGGTGTTTGGCCGGAAAAATCGCCGGATTCCGGCACGAGGGGCTCAAATATACACTTTTTGCAAACTGGAAAGGTTAAATGCTAATAAAAAAAAAATACGGGGGCTAAAACACGAATTTCCTCAAACCCGAGGGGCCTGAAGGTAATTTTCCCTTATAAATATTATATATTGTTTCCTAAATTTTTGTTAGAATCGCTTGTTACTTTTGTTAAACATAAATGAATGTGACAAAAAGTGAGAAGTGTATTGACAAAGTTAATGGTTCTATGATTAAAAAATAAGTTTCGAGCATGTTTATGTCGAGATTGGTTAGCAAAATCTTTCTCCGGGTTTTGTATCCTTTTTTCATGATGTATAACATCGCAGAAAAGAACTTAACCTGTTATCCAAACTTCAGAAGGACGAATAAATGGAATTTTGTTCAATAAGGACATCTAGCAAAAAAACAATAGGTCAATAAGAACAACATAATTCTGATTATATTTTTTTCTTCCTCCACCATTACAATAACACTCCCATTATAAGCGACAATATATTTATGGGGCTAGTTTTTTTCGGTTTGTGGCTAGGTTTTCTAAATAGTCGCTAGGTTTTCTAAAATATTAATTATATTATTATTATTTTAAGGATAAAATTAAGATTTATGAGTAATATCATAGTCTTAATTTATATATAATAAATACAAAGTCAACTTTATTAAAATAATTAGATACAGATGAAAAAGAAAAAGGGAGCCCATCCCCGTTTGCTGTTTGCTGCACCAACCGAAGGAAAAAGGGGATGGGCAGGGCCCACCTCCCTCTGGACATATTTTTTTTGTTTTTTTATTATCTAAATCTATCTCTCTCCTTCTAATTAACCATAGTTAATCATAAATCTCTTTTAATTAATCACAATTAGCCGTAAATCTCTCTCTCCTCGTAATTAATCATATTTAATGGGTTTTTAATTTTTTTGTTTTTTAATCTTAATTAATTGTTAATTAGGGTAAATTATAGTTTTAGAATATTAATTATTTTGTGGAAAATGTTTAAGCAGTTCAAGTTATATATAAGGGCTGCCAAGATTTGATCCAACTTCGCATTTATCTCAGCTTGCGACTGCTTCAGCTCATCAATCGACTTCGAGTTTAGGGAGAATTAGGTTTTTCACACTTGACTTGTCGTCCAAGTCTTATATAAGTATTGTAACACAGCTCCTTTTTGGCTTTCTAATTCTACGGTTTTATAATTAGTTGGGGTTATTGGAATTCGGTGCGGGTTTTTCTATTATTAATGGACTGCCACGCATGCATGTTTCTTTTCTCTATAAGCAGCAATAAACATAATATCTATGAGTCGGTGTAATTTCATGATCGAAATTTGAGATGCACTAAATACATATTATTCTTCACGGGTGTACTTCGTGACTTTATAATTAACATTAAATTTTGTCTGATTATCGTAAAGCTATTCCGAATGTAAAAAAATTAATTTAATTGGATTTACGATTAATTATATTAGTTTTCTATAAAACTTCATTCTGAATGCAAAAGATAACATCAAATTACAACAACTATTCACATGTAGTGAACTTATTTAATTTACTGGTATGTCTTTTATTTTCAGTTTAACTATCACGAAAGCAAATTCACCAGCTTAAATTTTTTTCCCGAACCACTAAATTAGAAAGATATCAATCGATTTAATAACAAACATTGGAATTCCAACAAGTTATATAGTTTTATGTTATATAATGTCGCACTGTGTATAGCACACTGTTAAATAGGGCCACTCCGGGATTATGAAGGTCAGGCCACGAGAGGCCCACCTCTGGACCTCGCTTGGCCCAGCCGAAACGGTGACCAACCTCCTCCTACGGCGTATTGCCTGTGGCACCGTAAGAAATTACGGATATCACGTGACTCACGTGAGTGAACACAAAATACGACGAAAAATACTTGTATTGATTTCTTGAGAAACCAAAAACAAGAAAGAACAAAATCTGAGCAGGTTAAGGTTGATGACAATCCGTGTAAAAGCTGCTTCGTGTGGTATGTACTAGTCCTATCCAGGATATAGGATCTTTAATTGTACGTCTTGAATGTACATCAATATCACTAAATGCTCGTTCCCGACAGAGCGCAAGTGCGCGGTTCACTATCAATCTTAATCTTTTACAAGAAGTTTCGATGGAATGGAAGCTACAACTGTATCACGTCCTTGACGAGGTAGGTCCCGACAAGGAACCAGCCCACGAGTATGGACGCGAAGAAGGCCAGAAATGTCAGGAAGGTTGCTCCCCAGAATAGAACTCCAGAACAGAACACTATGGTGAACGGCAAGTAAGACCGGATCATGGCTCCGGTGCTCACCCATTGACCCTTGAGGAACATCAAAGCAGCGAGATTGACCACGTTCCACCCACCGGATAGAAAACCTAACCGGTTTACACTATTGGCAACGAATGAGTGGCAATTGCAAGTGAAAAGACTGTACATGCGGTGTTGGTACTCCTGAGTGGACTTCTTCAATGCGTCGTCCCAGGCTACTTTGTCCGTCGGGGGTGCCTCCAGGTTGTACTCATCACCATTGGCAAATGAAGATGAACGTGGAAACAAAGAACAGTCCTGGATAAGATTTTGAGAAGGTGATCACATCAGGAACATGTTGGAGCACACGAGAGCCTAATTAAAACCAACCTCGTCGCTGAATTGGACAAATAATCATACAATAGATAGGGCAGGATCGAATTAGAGAACACGGTTTAAAACCAACGGCAAACCCACATGAAAAACCCATTCAACATGAAGAAGCTGGGGTATACCTTATCTTTATCTATCTGAATGTAGCGAGCCACTGCTCCGAATGCGAAATTGTCCACAGACACAAAGTTAGGCCCAGCAAAATCCATGATAACTCCGTCCTCCCGACATATACCCATGTGACCGATGAAAGGAATAAGCCACGATATAACAGGAAGGGGCGTCCAGACGATGCAGCAAGGGAACCTAGCCCTCTTAGGATCAATCTTCATAGTCCGACTGTAATGCTCCTCTAGCATCATCTGGTCCTCCGAGTCCACATGCTCTCCCATGGTCAACGTCGCCCCACAATTTCTAGACCCTCAACCTACCACACTTCCCAGAAAACAACTGAAACGTCAAGCTTAAAACCCCCTTGGATCTACAAATCTTACATCCTCGACTAAAGGACATTGCCAACGAACAGCAACACAGACCAAAATATGAACTCTACATATCTTCAACATCATCGATAAAAGATCGAAAGGTGAATCCCAAGCGGAACGCCTCAAAAACCGCTAAATCTAATGATTCGCAGCTCATCCTCAACATTTCCCCTACGCCAAAGCCTCTCAATTCACAGGTACTGGAACAAAACATAATCGCAACAATCATAACCGTTTCCTAAAGTGGAAAACGGACTAAACCCGAGCTATAATCGTGAAATAGACGAAATAGACCAAAATTCCAGATAGAAAAAACCTAGATCCGATCGAGTCTAGCATCCGACGTTCACAAATGGTGAAAAAAAATTCTTAAAAAAATGCAAAAAAAAGGAAAGAAAGGAGAAATTCGGTTTGTGGAGAGTATGTACCTTATTAGGACGGAGAATGTGAGGAAGATTCTAATCCAAGCATGGATGAGGAGGAGGAGGAGGAGGAGGGAGAGGCCGTGATTAAATTTTTTTTTTTGTTTTTTTTCTTCTTCTTATTTGTGTACAACCACCAGTTTGTGGAATTGTTGCTTTTTATTGTTACTTGAAGACGACAAATTTTTTATTTTTTTATTTTATTTTTTCTGAGTCAATCACTCTGAAGTCTGATCTCTTAAAGCTGTATTTTATAGTGAACTTAAGTCTATTATCAATTAAAACAACTCACACTTGTAACAGATTTGAATGGTTAAATCCGGTTGATTTAAAATCTTAATGATCTGGATTTCACGCGTGCAACCCTTTGTTTTCACGTGATTTTACCATTTTACCCCTCTCTCCTCCTCTCAATCTTAGTGTACTTGACGATGTAGAGGGAATACGAAATGCAGGCCAGGCCGTGGAGGACGACGGCAGCGGCCACGCGTGATGGATCGGACGACAACGCCTTAATGAAGAGGTCATAGGGGATCGTGGAGAGCAATGTCACCAAGCACATCTTGTTCCGGAGGTGGAATGGTGCTTGTTCTCGAGGAGGCAGAGGGAATACTAAACACAGAAGAGGTCGCCGAGGGCGACGAACGGCTACACATCATGGATCGGACGACAGCACGTTGAGGAAGAGGTCGTAAGGGAGCATGGAGAGCAAGGTCGACGAGCACATCTTGTTCCTGAGGTGGAACGAGAGCGACCGTTCTAGCGAAGTGCGACACGATCGTATTAGTAGAGGTAGCTCGCTGAAACAAATTACATATCTGTTTTAATAGCTTAACAGTTTAAACACTCGAAATAAAATCTCTCCCCAACACAAACTCTGCTTCGTGCATGAAAAATAAATAACTAAATTGTCTTTCTGCTATGGTTAAACTGTAAACTTCAAAACACCGAGGAATATTCCTGGCTAATCCCCTTCAAGGATCACACTCCAACCGTAATTTCAGTTAATATCTAATCAGCAGAGAGTTTTGGGGAGTGACATCCACAATCTAAACCCGTATGGCAGCTTCAGGTGCGGGTGCGGCGTCAAAAGAATATGATTGAAACACCCATTGTCAAGCATCCTGCAGCCACCCAAGGGCTCAGACGTTCGCCTGTTTAAGAAACATCAGTAGTTAGTCATTGTATGGTACCGGAAATGATAAGACGAGCTTCAGAACAAAGAGTTGACACGGCTTGACATTCTGATCATCCGCTCGCTATTCACAAATTTCTAATTCTTCAAAGAAAGAACCAGTAGGTTCCGTTCCGGCATATACTGTTAATAATTTCTGGTCAAGGAGACTTGTTTGTGATCGTGAATAGGTTAATCTCCTCCCATTTAAAACTGAGAGCACTAATCGATGAAAAGAAGAAGGCGATCACTGGGACTCGGGCTTAGCCCAAGGAATGGATTGGCAGCCAATTTGCATCACTATGGAGGGGATGACAATCAAAGGGACGCCTGAGGTGGTTGAAGAACCTAACTACTAGGATGAAGTGTCTCGCCATCAAATGGGGGAAGAACAAAATTTGTGACCTAGCTCTGAGGATTCAGGACAATTACATGTATTACCTACCAGGTTTAATCTGTGATTGAAAGCATTTAGCCAACACCAAATTACTGACGGTAAAAAAGAAACGCTTAAACAGGTTTGGTTAATCAGAGGGAAGAACATCGGCAACCAAGTAAGTGAAAGTGCAGTTAAAAAAAGTTCATAAATTCACACAACTTACCTATCCTGGCTGCTTTCCAGAAGAATCCACGGAACCTTTCAGAAGGCAGCACAGCGTAAGAATAATAATAATAAAAATAAAAATAAAAATAATAAAATGTGTAATTAAGGTTTAATCAATCTTTCTTAAATACCCGTTTTTGTGGTCGAGGAGGGCGGGGAACTGCATCTTCAAGAAGGTGCACGTGCAGATCACGAGCAGGACCACCGTCAAGAACGACTGGAAATTGAAGAGCGCCGACTGCCCCCCAAAATTTTTACCACATCGATAAATCAATCAATCAATCAAACTAGTAGTTCAAAAGGAAGCGAAAGAAAGAAAAAAGAAGGAAAAAGCACGGCAAGGGCATTTTCGCCTTTTCAGCTTCCCGCCATTACCATGCTTCTTATTATTCTGGATCTCCCTTTGATATGAGTCGAATTGGAAGAGAGCTAGCTATAGGGTTCGTGGCAAACAAAATTGGAAGCCGCTTCTTCCTTCCTAGTCGAGAGGCCTTCCAGTGAGATTTCTCTTCATTGTTTTTTTACACGAGAGGACGACATGTCTATCGATACAAAAAACGGTCGTTTACGGTTAGATGAAGTCTCTGTTATAATTCTAATTATTTTTAATGAGGATCTGTAAATTAGAAGCACGATTTAAAGAAGTGCTTGTTTGTCCATATTTTTTTTAGAGTAAATCAAATGGCTTCATTTATTTTTGTAAAAACTTGATTAAAAAAATCAGAAGTTATATAAATTGATAATATAACCTTTCTTATTATCTTATATTTAAAATCTCAATCAAATTACATATCTGTTCTAATAACTAAAAGCTGCAACATTCGAATAAGATACATTTTCTATTTTTTTAAAATTTAATGATTAATCTCTCGATTCCAGCCTACCGGTATAATCTTAATCGCAGCTCAATTTGTATCCAACATGAACTCTGCTTCGTGCATGAAGAAAAAAAGTAAAAGAAAAAAAAAACTATTCGACTTTCTGTTACGATTAAGCTGACATATTAAGGAGTCTTGGGGAATATTCCTGGCTTATCCTCTTCAAAGATTACAATCCAAGCGTGATTTTAGTTCAAATCTAAACAGAAAACAATTTTCGAGAGTTATATCCACAATCTTTTTAACCTGTATAAAGAGCACAAACCACTATTGCATTGACTACACCACCAAAAAGAAAGAAGATACATTGATCAGCCCCATGGCTTTCCAGACTTGGAGTTTTGTAGTGGCTCTGTTGCTGAGCATTGCCGGAGTATGCAATGGCGGTGTGACGAGCACGTTCCGACGGAAGCTCTACCCGTCCGAGGACATGCCGATTTATGCGTTCCCTCCCCCTCCCGGACACAACGCACCCGAGCAGGTCGGTAATATACATATGTACATACATACACGCATAGACTGTCATTGGGACTATACCTACGGGGGCTGTGTTTGAATGTACATTTTGCGTTTTGCAGGTGCACATAACGCAAGGTGATCGAAAAGGGAGAGGCGTGATCATCTCGTGGGTGAACCCGAAAGAGAAGCAGCCGAACTACGTGACGTACTGGGCAGCGGAAGGGAAACATAAAATGCACAAGATCAAGAAGCATGCTGTTACAACCAGATACAAGTACTTTGACTATCAGTCTGGATTCATCCACCATGCCACCCTCGAACATCTAGAGGTCCTTATTATTACCGCACCTCGGTCCGTTAAAACCAGTGCATATATTAACTTGTGTTGTATATCTCATGATTGCAGTTTGACACCAAGTACTTCTACGAGATTGGGGTCGGAAACTCGACACGCCAGTTCCACTTTGTGACTCCTCCCAAGCCAGGACCCGACGTGCCATACACATTCGGCGTCATCGGTGATTTAGGACAGACAGAGGATTCGAACACCACGTTGCATCATTATATTGCCAACCATAAGGCGCAAGCGGTGCTTTATGCAGGGGACCTGTCTTATGCAGATGATCATACTAACCACGACCCGAGGAGGTGGGACACATGGGCCCGGTTCGTTGAGAAGAGTGTTGCCTACCAGCCGTGGATTTGGAGCGCAGGGAACCACGAGATTGATGTAGATGCTGACATTGTAAGGCCCTTCTTTGAGCTCACTTGTTCAATACGAAAATTCTAATGGTATTGTTTGGTGTCTCGTTCTAGGGAGAAACCAAGCCTTTTAAGCAATATACGCATAGGTATCACGTACCTTACAAGGCAGCAGGAAGCACATCTCCCCTGTGGTACTCCATCAAGCGCGGACCGGCTTACGTTATCGTCCTCTCCTCTTATTCAGCCTTCTGTAAGGAATCAATCTCTCTTCAGTTTGAAGATTATAACTTAGTTTAACCCATTGATTAAAATTTGGACATGGAATGTGCAGCAAAGTATACCCCGCAGTATCAGTGGGCGAGCAAAGAATTCGGAAAGGTCAACAGAACCGAAACCCCATGGCTGATTGTGATCGTCCATTCGCCCTGGTACAACAGCAATGGCTACCACTACATGGAAGGTGAAGACATGAGGGTCGTGTTCGAGCCGTGGATGGTCCAGTACAAAGTCGATCTTGTCTTTGCAGGCCACGTCCACTCTTACGAGCGTTCGGAAAGAGTGTCAAATGTTCAGTACAACATCACAAATGGACTTAGTTATCCAATTAAGGACCCTAATGCCCCAGTGTACATAACTATCGGGGATGGTGGAAATATTGAAGGCATTGCAAACAAGTAAGCATTGCCACTCCGCCATTTGATATGTTGCAAACACCATGTAATTACTTACCTTTCGCTGTGTTCCTATAGGTACACTGACCCTCAGCCGAGTTACTCTGCATACCGCGAAGCAAGCTTCGGACATGCGATCCTCGACATAAAGAATCGGACTCATGCACACTATGTTTGGCACCGGAACCAAGATGACAAGCCTGTTGTGGCTGATACAGCATGGTTTTACAATAGGTACTTCTGCCCGGAGGATGAGAGCAATCCTAACCCTACCTGCAAGAGCTGAGCTTTTTTGCTTCATAACGCTGCCTTCCATCAATTAGTTTGTTAGCATTAGAAGCTAGTTTTTGAGTTTATGCTTTCTGGAACTCACTTGTAATGTATGCTCTTGTTCTTTGCACTGTCTTTTTTCCATCAGACCTCTGTATGGAAGTGGAAATAATGCAATGAATAAAGATTGCGGTTTTGAATTTCTATTTCCATGAGTGCAGAACTAGTCTGACAATGAAGTTCTACAATTTTTGAGCAATAAACTCACCCTAAAGATCCTTCAATTTTGTAAGATCAGATTGAATCAATACAGCTGTCTACGATTGTCGAACAGGAGCAATCGGTACTTCGAAACTATGGTTCTTGATGAGATTGATGAGCCTCTCATCGTTTGTCAATTTTATTAAGTAGAGGGTGGACAACAGAGGATGAGCCAAGATATTCTGCTTGGCTGTCCTCGGAATCTGAGGGAACAACATTGTCTGCTGCTGCAACCTTGCTCTCTTCGCTTTTCCCCCAAACAAGGAGGTAAATCCCGGATATTATCAGCACTGCTCCAATGACTCTGCGACCGGAAACAATGTTAAAGTCTTCGTATCTAACCCCAAAAAATTAAGACTGTGTAGGCGGAGTAGAACTCACCCTCCCAAATAGAATTCTTCTCCCAGAACAGCAGTTTCCAGTACAACTACAAGCATTGTCTGCACAGGCAGGTAACCCGAGACAAAGACCGGACCGCCTTTTTGTATGACCCAAATCTGTATTCCAAATCCTATTCCTGAAACAACCAACCCCTGCATCCATCACCAAGTTTATATCATTCTTCTAAAACATTTGAATTTCCCCTGCCAATACCAAGACTAAGCTTTCAGGTTCAATGACAAGGTACAAACCGCATAGAAAATGCTGAAGAGCTCAACACCAGATTGAACCATCCACCCCTGCAAGTCTCTTTCGAAGCAGACTGCAACAGCTAAGAACTGCAGAATACCAAAGAAGCAAGTGTACGAATAAACCGAGAACCGAGCTGGGTATTTCCTTAAGATGATAGCTTGCAGGACTATCCAGGCAGCCCAACACAGACAATGGCCAAAACAGCAGATGCAACCCAGGATCCAGGTTCCTGCCTCTACATTGCCTAGCGATAAAACGAGGTCCGATCTGCTCGGAAGCAAGATCGTCGGGTCATAAATGGTTGGTCCCTTGTATAGAGTTATGACTGTAGCTCCAGCAACAGAAGTCAACGTACCTACCACCTTAGCTACACCATCTATCCTGTTAAAGTGAACTTGCTCCAACCTGCCATCCAAATAACAAGACTTTACATGAGTCCTCCATCTTTGACTTCAAGCAAAAAACCAAATTTTGATTATCGAATTGTCAATGACTTGCCCGAGTAAAGTTGCCAGAACGAAAGTCACAGCGGGGACGGCATTTTCCGTAGCCGAAGCAAATGTCGGTGAGGTATAGGCCAAACCAAACAGGTAGAACCCTTGATTCAACGTTATTCTGTTCATACAAGAAAACAGACGATGAATAGAGACCATCAGCCTGGTTCAGTGCCGAGGCATTTTATTTTCGGTACCTTCTGAATCAAATTC
>SOPF01025324.1:0-11834 GCA_012979155.1 Hypericum perforatum | reverse complement strand
AGATTCACTACAAGGGCCATCTTCCCTCTTATTCCCATGATTATACTTGTACACTCTTGTCTTGGCAACTCTGTTGCTTCTTCTGGCTCACAAGAAGAAGCAAATGCTCTTCTCAAGTGGGCTGCCACCCTTCAAAGCCATGGCCCTTCCAACATTTCCTCTTGGCCAACTAAACCAATCACTAGCCCCTGCACTTGGGTTGGAATTTCTTGCAATATGGCTGGGAGGGTCAACAGATTAAACCTCAGTGTTTCCAACATCAAAGGTCCACTTGAGACACTCTCCTTCTCTGCATTTCCCTCCATGGAGTATATAGATCTCAGTTTCAACTCTCTCAATGGTACAATCCCACCCGGGATCGGCAACCTTTCCAAGCTCGTCTACCTCGACTTGTCTACCAACCAGATTTCGGGCAACATCCCACGTGAAATCGGTGATCTCACGAAGCTGACGACACTTCACCTGGCATCAATGGAGTTACACGGTTCAATTCCTGAAGAAATAGGCCACCTGAGGTCCCTCACTGAGCTTGCACTGTACAGCAACAACTTAGATGGCCCGATTCCTACTTCTTTTGGTAACCTGACCAACTTGACCTCGTTGTCTATTTACAATAACTCACTTTCTGGTTCCGTCCCCCATGAGATCTGGAATCTTTCCAATTTGGTGGAACTTTATGTGGACCAGAATGAACTTAACAGTACCATTCCCCCCGCCGTAGGAAACCTTAAAAAGCTGCAGATCTTGTCCATGTTCGGAAACGATCTTTGGGGTCCAATCCCCCGAGAGATTGGGAACTTGGTTTCTTTGACCCTCCTAAGCTTATACACAAACAACCTTTCTGGTAGAATTCCAGCAGAGATAGGAAGGTTAGGAAATCTTACATATGTTTACCTCTATGATAATCAGCTTTCCGGTCCCATTCCTGAAGAGCTAGGCAACCTAAAGCTTGTCTCTGATCTAGAATTGAGCAAGAACCAACTGAATGGTTCAATTCCTGCTTCATTGGGCAACTTGGAAGACTTGGCCGTGCTGTTCCTCAGCGACAATCTACTCTCAGGTCCTATTCCGCGAGGATTGGCTAGCCTCAGGAAATTGGTCGAATTCCATCTGGATGATAACCAGTTGACAGGAACCATTCCAAGTTTTTGTCTCGGAGGGCAGCAGATTCAGAGGTTTACCGTAATGAACAACAAACTAACCGGAAGAATTCCGGAAAGCTTGAAAAACTGTTCGATGTGGACCCGGCTACGCTTGGATGCAAACCAGCTCTCTGGCAACATATCTGAAGATTTGGTTGTCTACCCAAATCTTTTATTTATGAACATCAGCTACAACAAGTTCTTTGGCGAAATCCCGCCGAATTGGGGAAGGTTTCCTCTATTGGCAACACTAAGCATGGCTGGCAACAAGATTAGCGGAAGGATACCACCTGAGCTTGCAAATGCCACTCATCTGCAGGAACTTGATCTATCATCAAACAACCTGGTGGGTGAAGTTCCTCGAGAAATCGGAAATCTGAGTGCCGCCGGGAAGCTGATCCTAAGAGGGAATCAATTGTCAGGACCTATTCCTGAAGAGCTGGGATTACTTTCTAGTCTCGAGTCTCTTGACTTGTCATCCAACAAGTTCAGCGACAAGATCCCGTTTAGCATTGGACAGTTGCTGCAGTTGCATTACCTGGACCTGAGCAATAACCAGCTTAACGGATCTATTCCTGGCCCGATGGGTAAGTTGGCTCAGCTTTCCGAGCTTGATCTGAGTCGAAACTTGCTTACAGGAGAAATACCGATAGACTTATCTAGCTTGACGAGCTTAGTGACATTAAATCTCTCTCACAATCGCCTCTCCGGTCTTATCCCATCAGAGTTTGCAGATATGCGTGGGCTACAAATTGTGGATCTTTCTGACAATGAATTATCAGGCTCCGTTCCTGACAGCCCCGCGTTTCAAAACGCAGATCTTCAGGGGAACCCCGGACTCTGCGGGACATCAACAAGTTTGCTCCCTTGCAAGACTAACAATCACAAAAAGCATGGCCTTAAGAGAGGAATCAAGATCTTCCTAGCAATTGTACTTCCCATCCTAGCAGGCATTGTTCTCCTAGCCTCTGTCCTTTTTCTCTTCTTCAGCTTCCGAAGAAAGGAGGAAAGCGGGGAAGCTCGTAGTGATCTGCAGAGCAATGACTTGATTCCCATACCATTCTCGTACGGGAAGGCAATTTACGAAGAGATCATCAAAGCAACCAACAATTTTGATGACAAGTTTTGCATTGGAAAGGGCGAGTCTGGCTCGGTCTACAAGGCCAAGCTGCCGTCCACGGATGTAGTAGCCGTCAAGAAAGTACATTCATTCTACGAGGGCGAGAAGACAAACCAGAAGGAATTCCTGAGGGAGATCAAGGTGCTGACAGAGTTCAAGCACCGCAACGTTGTTAATCTCCTTGGCTTCTGCTCCAATTCGATACACTCCTTCTTGGTCTATGAGTTTCTCGAAAAGGGTAGCTTGGCAAATATCCTTAGCGACGACAATGGGGCGACAAGATTGGATTGGAGTAAGAGAGTAAACATAATCAAAGGCGTAGCTAACGCCCTGTCTTACATGCACCGTGGCTGCAATCCCCCGATCATCCACCGCAACATCACAACCTCAAATATACTGTTGGATTCGGACTACGAAGCTCGGGTCTCGGACTTTGGCATCGCCAAGCTCCTCAACCAGGATTCCTCGCATTGGACTGCTCTGGCAGGAACATACGGATACATTGCACCAGAACTTGCACAAACGATGAAGGTGACAGAGAAGTGCGATGTGTACAGCCTCGGGGTGGTCACGCTGGAAGTACTCAGAGGGAGTCATCCGGGAGAAACCATTCTCACTTTATCGAATCCGGCGGCTGGCGGTCCGCTCTTACAAGACATACTAGATCCTCGGCTTCCAGCTCCGGAACCCGAGTACGAGAAAGAGCTCGAAACCATCTTAAAGATGGCTTCTGCTTGCTTAAAGAACAACCCGAAGTTCAGGCCAACCATGGACATCGTCGCCCAGATTCTATCATCCCAAACTCGACTGTCTTAGAAAGTTTTGTGTATCATCTCAACAGGATTTTGGTGGGAATGGCCTTGTCTAAATAAAGTGGGATGTTAAGTTAGGTTATGTAATTGTGTCCTAAATATATCCTATCAAATAGTAGATTAACAAATGCGGAGAAGGTCATTGGTCCAGGTGATGGTTGATTAAGGCGAAAGTAAAATAAATTTACAAATTAATTAGGGAAGAGAGGGAAATGACTAACATAAATATATAACGATGACTCATTGATTCTCGAGATAAGAGAAGCTATTTCAACAGACAAAATGCAATATCCATGAATTAAAATATGTGTGCCTCTACTTTTTTTTTTCCTCGCATAATCAAATAATAAGATAATTAGTATACCAGTTAATTAAATTTTGAGATATTAATTAAAATATAAGGTTGCTTGACCATCTACCTAGCAACCTCTTGGGTACAAGTATATAAGATTACTCAACATATAAAATAAAAATACAAGTAAATTCTCCCAAACTTGTATTTCCAGATGCAAAAAATAATAATTTCCAGAAAAAGTTTGTGAACACAGAGAATCTAAATAAAGAGTATATCCACAAAAACGCGGTGGACGACTTCCACCAACGACTTGAAGAAGTCTTAATATTTTAGAGAGAAAAAATACATGAAAAGTACTCAAGTAAGATATACGGCAGGAGACTTATTTCCTTGGCCTTGTGTCACGCAACGGTGACATGACCATAACTACAGCCGAGCATTATCAACCTGTAGAATATGTAATCTTCTTTTTAGAAGATAAGAAGATGTGATCAGAGGCCAAATTTGTAAACCACGATGTTTAGAAATTTTGTAATAAGTGTATGTCACTCGTCATATTTAGTCCGTCTCTAAATTGAATTTATCAATAAAATATGTCAATTTTTATGTTCTTGAAATAAAATAGAAATTTAAGTTATTAAAACACATCACATTCGAATTGTCATAAATTTGTACACTAGAAACAATAAAAACTAAACTAATGAGCGTGACAATACAAAATATTTCTCATCAACATTTACTCTCATTTTTGTGGTTAACAATATAAAAAAAAAGGAAAGGTTATTTTTATACATATATTTCAAATTTTTTATGTGATAATCGTTAGTTTTAAAAAGTTACTAATAATCTTGAGGTTTGCCAATTTTTTGCAACATAGTCTCAGAATGGGTTAGGGTTAAAAAATACTGTGAACCAGAACAACGATGTTTTGATGTTGATGTGGCATGCTACATAAGATTAGTTTGTCCGATTGACAAATTGAGTTGGCACAAAGTCAAATATCATTTAAAATTTTTTATATTTTTAAAATATTTTAAAATGATAACACATCATTTCTCTCATATCTCCTCCTCTTCTTTTTCCTCCTCTTCTCTCTCACGTCTCTTCTTCTTCATCCCCAATCCAGAAATTCATCCTCAAAATTACCCTCCAATAAATGCAAAAAATACTCAATTAAAATACGAAAACTCTAATTTCAAAAATCTATCTCTCCCTCCGTGACGAGCTCATCATTAATGTCTAGTCTGCTTATAAGCCCCACACATCCCACTAAACCCGATGTTGCTCCATCTTTGCCATCTAACTCTACTCGTCCAACTGCACCTCCACGCTACTCCTTTTCCCTCGAACATTTCCTCCATCGATGTGACCCTCCTTGATGACTTAGAGACTTGCATGGAGGACATCAAAGGGAGGATGCGGGCCTGCGGGGTGGGTTGTTCTGGTCAAACGAGATGTGCGACCTCATGTACTACTACTATGAGATATGGTTGCACCTGTTAACATGTCCCAAGGTGTTTAATGTTAACAAGAGGGGAAGGCTTATGGGATCCTAGAGGGTAAGACGATTGGAGAAAAGATGTTCATTCAAAATTTGGAATTAGGGTTTTTGTGTTTTTGGCATTTGTTGGAGGGTAGTTTTGAGGATAAATTTCTGGGTTGAGGATGAAGAAGAAGAGGAGTCAGAGAGAAGAGGAGGAAGAGAAACAAGAGGAGAAGTGAGAGAGATGGGATACTTTTAGAATATTTGAAAAAAAATAAGAAATTAAAAATGATATTTGATTTTGTGTCAACTCAATTTGTCATACCACATCAACATTGAAATATTTTTGTTCTTAGGTTCGGAATATTTTGACTTCAACCCATTCCGAAATTATGTCGCAAAAAATGGATAACCTCAGGATCATCAGTGATATTTTAGAATCTCAAAATAATCCCGCAAAAATTTTAAACCTCAATATAAAAAAAATTACTAAAATAAATCCAATTATTAGAATTTGTAAATTTACGGCATCTATTTTTGTGGTTAAGCAAATTTGATGAATATGTTTGTGTCTTAGATGACACTAACAATAAATGTAATTGTTGGAATTTGTAAAACTACACTCATAATTACTATCATAACATGATTTATTAAAGGTTAGACTATTCACACCCATGACATCGCTACAATGTCGTGCCATTGCTCTATGTTAGCGATGTATCTGTTCTCAATTTTCAGCTCACAGCCGTGCCCCTACTCCACGTCAGCTTTCTTTTAGCTCTATTTTTTAATTCATTTAATTATACTAAACTCGAATATAATTTTAAATAAATTAGAAAATGCTAAATTACAAAATTGGAAATTTTGTGAAATGAAAATTTAGTTAATAATTACAAATTATAAAGAGAATAATGAAATTCAAAAAAAAATTACATAACTAATTACTACTACCAAATTTTTGCTAAACATGCTCAATCAAGTCTTTTCTCATAGCGATATAGGTTTCTCTATTTCAAAGTTGTGTATCAGCAGTAATGAAGTTTGATAGAGATCATATGCGTTGAGTAGAGTATTCATAATTTGTAGAGGTACTGCTGTTCGATCTATCATTAAGGAATTCTTCTAGACAATAAAGATCATATCTCTCCCGTTCATCTTCTATTATCATATTATGCAATATGATACATGAAACATCTCGCTTTTGCTGGAAGTACAGGTCAGTGGCACTCAGCGCCGCAACTATTTTGAGGAATATATGGTATGTGTATGAGAAACTAACGTAGGAATATATCATCTCTATATGTTGGCGTGTTGACAAAATAGTCATTCACCAAGCGTTCATCACCAACTTCTCGGTCTCTATTGATAGTGCATTTTGTGCATGATGATAGTGCTCTGGCTCAACACGATTTGTTTGCCTTCTTTGAATAATGGTCGCTACAACCCAAATCTATGCTTTCATTTCGGTTTATCATTGATTCACAAAATTGACCTAATGTCAATGAGAAAAATAGTTCAACAGTTTGTCTAACTTGAAAACAATAATCGTATTTTATAAGAAAAAAACATAATTCATGTAATTATAATTTTGCCCATAATAAAATCTTAATTTATTTATATGTTTCTATATATCAAAGGCTCACACTCTATAGATAAATTAAAATTCAAACCTTATTCGATCACCTTTGAGAAGGCTCAACCGAACATAACAACTCACTATATAATCATTTCACAAATAGATTTAACAATGGATTAAGAATTCAACAATCTTCTATTTGGACTATATATATAAGCTTATAATCATGTAATGTATGCCTTATTAAGCTCATTTTGCTGAATTACTGAAATATATATATATATATAACTAATCTCTTTCATCAATCATACCAACATAAGATCCAGCATAGAAGGAAAATTACAAATTTGGTTCCTAGAAATTAAAATTATAAAAAGTTGTCCAGTTGGTTCGGCATAACCGTTATACGAGTTTTTTTTATCTGTATTAACCGTATTACGAGTTTTTTTATCCGTATTAACCGTAATACGGGTTTTTTATCCGTGTACCATTATGCGGATTTTAAATCGGGATGCCATTATGGCTAAAAAACCTGTATTCTGGTTCATAATACGAGTTTCTTACCCCTTTTTTGGTTTCTTGAAATAGATCTCAAAATGTTATGGGGATTCAAAAAAAAATCTCGAATGGCATATCTGAGCACCAAGATATTGCTCTTCCAATTTTTTTACATAATCTCTCAATTTGAATTTTTTTGAATTTTTTTGAATTTTTATAAATTTGAAAAAAAAATACAAAAAAAGACACGATAAAATTTAGCTATTTTTAGAATTTTTTTGAATTTTTTAAAAAATACAAAAAAAAACTAAGAGACGAAAAAAAAACTCTCTTGATGAGAACTGGTTTTTTTGTCAAATTAAAAAAAATTAAAATTTTCAAAATAGTGTCTAGATTGTCGTGTCCGAACAAAAGAGTGCATTTTAAAAAATTCCATTTTTTCCATCTTTTTATCTTTTTGTATTTTTTATAAAGTATAGAAAAATTCAAAAAATTCAAAAAAATTTCAAATTGAAAGATTATGTAAAAAATCTTTGAAGAACCATATCCTGGTGCTCGGATATCCGATTCGAGAAATTTTTTTTTAATCTGCATAATTTTTTTAGATCTATTTCAAAAAAACTAAAAAAGGTAAAAAAAAAACTCGTATTATGGACCGTAATACGAGTTTTAATCCAGAATTACAAAATGGATTAAATATCCGTATTATGGTTCGCCGGATAAAAAATCTGTTTCTTGGTCCATAATACGGGTTTTTTACCCGAGTATCTGACGTGGACACTAAATTGATAATTCTAGAAATTTTGGTACAATTTTAGTAAATATTGATAAACATTATCACTAAACTAAAAAAAAACCTAGAGAATCTAACTTTGTGCAAATTCCACAAAAACGCGGTGGACGACTTCCACCAACGACTTGAAGAAGTCTTTTAATATTTCATAGAGAAAAGGACACGAAAAAAAAAAAAGCACTGAAGTGATGGATACTGCAGGAGACAACGGTTCTTAACCATGTGTCACACAACGGTTCTTAACTATGTGTCACACAACGGTTCTTAACTATGTGTCACACAACGGTGACATGACCATACGACAGTTCGGTCAACCATTCGGGGCAAACTTCATTGCCTATGTTTTTTGTGTTTCTGAAATAAATTTTAAGCTTAAGTCGTTACTGACACATCTTTATTAAATATTTTTGGAAAAGTGTTATCATACTGAAATTTATATACCATAAATTCGTACCCCATAAACGATAGAAATTAAAAAAATGAGTGTGACGAATGAATTTGTGGTTAAGCAAATTAGATGAATTTGCATTTGTCTGGATGGCACGAACAATAATGTTATAGTTGATTGACACCATTTGCAGTGAGTTTTTGGCAAAAATTTTCTTCTGGCAATTGATGTTTTTAAAAATAGAGATGGGCCATATAAATACGAACTCATCTTTTACGGCATCTCGATTTCTTTTTATCCGCAGATTCGATGAAATTTTCTACAAGAATTAATTGTGATGCAAAGTTTAACACTGATTCCCAGTTGGGTCCCAAATTCGGGGAAAAATATGGCAGCGAGAGGAGACTTTTACCAAGTGTGAGCATTGACTTGTAATGTATATAAAGGAAAATCCTCCCAACCCCAGAGAGGCAGGAATTTCAAACATAAAAACACAATGGCAAGATTAACTACAAGGGCCATCTTCCCTCTTATTCCCATGATTATACTTGTACACTCTTGTCTTGGCAACTCTGTTGCTTCTTCTGGCTCACAAGAAGAAGCAAATGCTCTTCTCAAGTGGGCTGCCACCCTTCAAAGCCATGGCCCTTCCAATATTTCCTCTTGGCCAACTAAACCAATCACTAGCCCTTGCACTTGGGTTGGAATTACTTGCAATAAGGCTGGGAGGGTCAACAGATTAAACCTCAGTGTTTCCAACATCAAAGGTCCACTTGAGACACTCTCCTTCTCTGCATTTCCCTACATGGAGTATATTGATCTCAGTTTCAACTCTCTCAATGGTACAATCCCACCCGGGATAGGCAACCTTTCCGAACTCGTATACCTCGACTTGTCCACCAACCAGATTTCGGGCAACATCCCACGTGAAATCGGTAATCTGACGAAGCTGACGACACTTCACCTGGCATCAATGGAGTTACACGGTTCAATTTCTGAAGAAATAGGCCACCTGAGGTCCCTCACTGAGCTTGCACTGTACAGCAACAACTTAGATGGCCCGATTCCTACTTCTTTTGGTAACCTGATCAACTTGACCATGTTGTTTCTTTACAATAACTCACTTTCTGGTTCCGTCCCTCATGAGATCTGGAATCTTTCCAATTTGGTGGCACTTTATGTGGACCAGAATGAACTTAATGGTACCATTCCCCCCGCCGTAGGAAACCTTGAAAAGCTGCAGATCTTGTCCATGTTCGGAAACAATCTTTCGGGTCCAATACCCCGAGAGATTGGGAACTTGGTTTCTTTGACCGTCCTAAGCTTATACACAAACAACCTTTCTGGTAGAATTCCAGCAGAGATAGGAAGGTTAGGAAATCTTACATATGTTTACCTCTATGAAAATCAGCTTTCCGGTCCCATTCCTGAAGAGCTAGGCAACCTAAAGCTTGTCTCTGATCTAGAATTGAGCAAGAACCAACTGAATGGTTCGATTCCTGCTTCATTGGGCAACTTGGAAGACTTGGCCGTGCTGTTCCTCAGCGACAATCTACTCTCAGGTCCTATTCCGCGAGGATTGGCTAGCCTCAGGAATTTGGTCGAATTCCATCTGGATGATAACCAGTTGACAGGAACCATTCCAAGTTTTTGTCTCGGAGGGCAGCAGATTCTGAGGTTCACAGTAATGAACAACCAACTAACCGGAAGAATTCCTGAAAGCTTGAAAAACTGCTCGATGTGGACCCGACTACGCTTGGATGCAAACCAGCTCTCTGGCAACATATCTGAAGATTTGGTTGTCTACCCAAATCTTTTATTTATGAACATCAGCTACAACAAGTTCTTTGGCGAAATCCCGCCGAGTTGGGGAAGGTTTCCTCTATTGGCAACACTAAGCATGGCTGGCAACAACATTAGCGGAAGGATACCACCTGAGCTTGCAAATGCCACTCATCTGCAGGAACTTGATTTGTCATCAAACAACCTGGTGGGTGAAGTTCCTCGAGAAATCGGAAATCTGAGTGCCATCGGGAAGCTGATCCTAAGAGGGAACCAATTGTCAGGACCTATTCCTGAAGAGCTGGGATTACTTTCTAGTCTCGAGTCTCTTGACTTGTCATCCAACAAGTTCAGCGACAAGATCCCGTTTAGCATTGGACAGTTGCTGCAGTTGCATTACCTGAACCTGAGCAATAACCAGCTTAACGGACGTATTCCAGGCCCGATGGGTAAGTTGGCTCAGCTTTCCCAGCTTGATCTGAGTCGAAACCTGCTTACAGGAGAAATACCGACAGACTTGTCTAGCTTGACGAGCTTAGTGACATTAAATCTCTCTCACAATCGCCTCTCCGGTCTTATCCCATCAGAGTTTGCAGATATGCGTGGGCTACAAGTTGTGGATCTTTCTGACAATTTATTGTCGGGCTTGGTTCCTAATAGCCCCGCGTTTCAAAACGCAGATCTTCAGGGGAACCTCGGACTCTGCGGGACATCGACAACTTTGCCTCCTTGCAAGACTAACAATCACAAAAAGCATGGCCTTAAGAGAGGAGTCAAGATATTCCTAACAATTGTACTTCCCATTATAGCAGGCATTATTCTTGTAGGCTCTTTCATTGGTCTTTTCTTCAGCTTCCGAGCACACGAGGAGGAAAGCGAGGATGATCAAGGCAATGTTCACAGTGGTGACCTGATCTCTATACCGTTCATGAATGGGAAGGAAAAATACGAGGAGATCATCAAGGCAACCAACAACTTTGATGACAAGTTCTGCATCGGGAAGGGCGGGTTTGGCTCGGTCTACAAAGCCGAACTGCCATCAGGAGAGACCATGGCCGTGAAGAAGTTCCACTCGCTACAGCGTGGCGACATGGAGGACCAGAGAGAGTTTCAGAACGAGATATGGGCACTGTCGGAGATCAGACACCGAAACGTGGTGAAGTTGCACGGTTTCTGCTCCCATTCCCGTCACTCCTTTCTGATCTATGAATACCTAGAAAAAGGAAGCCTGGCAAGGATCCTGAAGTACGAAAGCAAAGCAGCGGAATTCAATTGGTTGAGGAGATTGGATGCGATAACAGGTGTCGCTCGAGCCTTGGAATTCATGCACCACCAATGCTCACCGCCGATTGTTCACAGAGACATATCAAGCAACAATGTGTTGTTAGATGCAGACTATGTAGCTCATGTTTCGGACTTCGGAACTGCCAAGCTGCTCAAGCCAGACTCATCCAACATCACCAACCCCGCTGGTACTTACGGTTACATGGCACCAGGTCAGTAATTCCCTCTTAGATCTCATATCCAATACGCGAATCCTATGTACATACTAAAGCTGAACCCTTTCTGATCAATGCAGAGCTAGCTTACACCATACGGGCGACCGAGATGTGTGATGTTTACAGCTTCGGAGTGCTGATGCTGGAAATTGTTACGGGGAACCATCCGGGCGAATTGATCTCCAGGGTTTCTTCTTCACCGGGAGCTAGTGCTGAGACCGTGGGAGATGGTTTACTTGATCCAAGGCTATCACCTCCCTCACCCCAAGTCCTGGACAAACTTGAAACAGCTGTAAATTTAGCATTTACTTGCGTGCGATTTGATCCGAAATCAAGGCCAACCATGGAGATCGTATGCGAGCTCTTGTTAGCCTGAATTTGATTTTTATGCAAGGATAGGTCAGCGCAGCTGCACTTCTTCATGTCCTCAACCAAAATGTTCCCCA